>JAVQJG010014449.1:0-16670 GCA_036024015.1 Craterocephalus amniculus
ACTGTCATGGCGCTTCCCTATGGGCTGACCCGTTGTATGTATAAACAAATCTAAAAATCTTAAATCTTAGAAATGTGTCAGATTATGAGTGGAAGTAATGATTCACCAATGGTAACACATATGTGAATGTACATATCGATTTCAAGCAGCAAAAACCAGAAATTGTTACACAATGTCCCTTTAGTGATTAACTAATCATTAGCCCCTAAAGGGGTTTTAGTCCATTTTTGATTAACTACTGATTAGTGAATGCTTCACCAATAATTAGGTAAGCTATCTGGTGTGAAAGGAAAAAAGCTTAGTTAGTGATTAACTAATCATTAGCCCCTAAAGGGGTTTTAGTCCATTTTGATTAACTACTGATTAGTGAATGCTTCACCAATAATTAGGTAAGCTATCTGGTCTGAAAGAGACAAAAAGCTTAGTCAATGATTAACTAATCATTAGTCCCCTATTCGTTCCTCATTAGTCCCTGAATAGTTAAGCTAATTTGGTGGCCCTTATTGTAAAGTTTTACCAGATGAGCATTTATTTATTTTATACACAGCTTTGAATGAGACATTAAAGCATTTTCTCCATGAAAGGTGCATGTCTGAGGTTGTCAGCCTCTGTTATCACAAAGCAACGCTAAAATAGCTCCCCCTGTCCGCTCAGATATCAACAAATCAAAGGCGCTCCAGAGAGACATCACAAATGTTGACAGCCATCCCCGAGAGAAATTTGACTTCCTTTGCACGTCCTTTTGTGTTTGTGCCGCGCGCGCGTCTGCATATAAACCACTACAGCACAAGCCACTCGAGTCAGCCATTGTTAGCTTTTGGACTATTGTCTCTCACCTTTTTATCAGCGCCTGGCACAGCGTTGACTCTGCGCGTCCTCTGTGACTGATACAGTACCAGCTGGCATGGAAGGCAGCAATGATTCTCTCCATCCAAACTCATCCAGGGACAACAGTTGTTGGCAGTTCGTCACACTGATGTCAATTTATTTCGTTTCAAAAACACCCCGCGCTGTAATCGTTTGATCCCGTCTGAATAATGCAGATTGTCCCGGGGGCCAGTCGGTAAACAGCAAGCTGCTGTGTGACTGTTAGCCGATTCGTAATGTTGGGATGACTACGTTAGACGTCTGGGTTATTGAAGACTTTTTAATCCTCGTGAAAGATTAATTTAAGTCAGAAAAAAGTGTGATAGTGGGCATGCTGTGGTGAAGTGTATCAGGTGTCATCACGGGAAACGGTTTCAAGGATCTCACGCATTTACACATTGATCTGCTTTAAAGGAGAGTGAGGGAGAAGGCGAGAAAGGGCCGGAGGGGGAGACAGGAGAGCCGTCTGATTAATTAACCACTCACAGCCTGCAGTCAGGGGAAGATATCTGACCTCTAGCTCATTAAACACTGCCTCGGTGCTAACCACAGAGAGGCAGAGCTATGTAAATGTTTCGTTCTCAATGCGCACACGCGTGTTTGCGAGTGAGGATTAATGGCACTGAAGCTGGTGTAATGAATGAGTTGGGATGCATTCAGTGGAGCAGCATCTTGATCAGCCTCGCTGCGCCCCCATGGTGATCCATGCCGGGGATGTTTCACCATCTTTTTATGCAAAAAGTGCTGGAATCAATTGCGAGCTGTAAAAGCATCTGAGCCTGAACCTGCGCAGGGCCGTGCTGGGATGAAGCGTTATCTTCACCGCTGATTGCTCATCTTGTAACTGTAGCACTGTGAGTGGTTAAACAGCCAAAGCTGTGAAGAGAAATATGGAATTGTCGTCTGTTTCCCTGTTTTTTTGTCTCCATCTCTTGCAGTTTTTACTGAATAGCCATGTGCAAGTGATGCACAACTTTGACACGACACAGCCAGGGAGAGTTTGGAAATGGAGCAATACCCCAGATTTGGAATGCATGCACTCCATTCATTACTTCCCTTTGAAGGTACAGGAACCTAATGATGTGAAAAAGTAAGCAGGGGGGAACGATGGAGACTTTTTCTACCGGAGAGGGGAGCATGAAAGGCAGAGACGTTTGATCCGAGATATTTTAAAGGCTCCAGAGGCGCACTGTAGCTTTCTAATAAGCTCTTTGAAGACCACCTTCATAGTCTGTCCTTTGGCCACGGGGGTCTCAATACAGCTTAGCCATAAAGAGAGAAAATCAGCCTAGAAATGCTTTCAGGTTTTACTCTGCTCAAAGCAAGACTAAAAGGTTCTAATGTCTTCTCTATCCATTCATATAAGCTCCATTACCTGAGTTATTGCTTTTCCACGCTATTCTCTATGTGCAGGAAAAATCTTTTTTCAGCTATTGGCACACACGGGTATATATAATTTCTTTAAAAAAATCTTTACCAGCATCTAGGTGTTTAAATCATACATATTCTTTTATATTAACATTGACAAAGGCATTATGGAAATTGCCAAATTGCTCATGAAAAAGAAAATCAAAATCATGTGATAATCTCTTTTTTTTCAGAATTGTGGCAGAAAAACTGTCTCCTTCTTAGTGTTTAATAAATTGGTGGGTTGTAGCACAATATCAGGTGTGCAGAGCGTTTCCCAGCATCCCTTTTAGAGTGAGCCTGTCAGAGACACTGACTGAACTTCTGTATTTCATGGCTCAGCAGTCTTCACGAAATGACAGATGAGAAAGAGTCGTTTTTTGAGATGGCTCATAGCGAGGGCGTGCCGTCTGCCGGTCCCTCATAGCTGTGAATGTCAGTACTTTGTTTGAATGAAAAATTGGTTAAGTGATGCTCTTGAAATGAAGGCCCCTCTTCTCCAAGTGTAGGTGGTATGAATAAAATAAACTGACCTCAGCCACTGATGGAACCTGAAGAGTTGAAGAAGTGGAAATGAGTGTGCAGGTGACTGCCTGGCTCAGAGGACGGGTTAGAATAAAGATGACTTCTTTCTGCAGGTTCTTTTACAAAAAACTGATATTTCCTGCTGGAATGTGATGGAATAAATAAATCAATTGAAAGAGGAGGGAAAAAAAACCTAATGGGAAATTTTATTTCTACTGTATATGGTGAGTGGGGATATTGCCAGAAGTATTTTACATAGTTTTTAATAAGTTTTCTGAGTGACATCTTTGTAATTTATTGCAGCTTGTGATTAAGGAATTTTTTTCCTAAATATTCAGAGCTGCCGTTTTTCTCTAATAGTTAAATGGGTGTTTTTTGTTGTTGTTGCTAGTTAAATTTTCACATTTAGATGTCCTATCAGTTAATTGATTGTGACAACTGGAAACTATTGGGAAATTAATGCTACACTTTTAATTAGTGCTTCCTATAGATTAGCTGTGGTAGTGTAATTGAATCTGTTGGAGTGTGACCATAGAGTGTGATTGTGCACTTGTACTTATTGGTCCTCATACATGCTAAATATTAAAAAGTAACATGGCTACAAACCATGTTGCTTTTTAATACTTTGGAATAAACAGTATGTATTTCTCTATCAGAAAGATCACTCCTGTTCTTGGTTTAGAGAACACTTTCTATTCTTGTCTCTTTCATTTTCATAACTGGGAAACATAACACATATGTTCATGGAAAGTAATGAATTTTAAAACAAATAAGGTGAATAAAACCTCATTAAGTCAGAAAAAGAATATTATATGACATTCATCATTTCTTTGTCTATTTCTGAGTGACTCACTGCAAGTCCAAATGTTTAAATGTTTGTTCAGCTGGGGGAGCAACTGGCAGATAATCAGGTTACTTGGTTTAAAAGGAGCACCTCCTGTAAGAGAGGCAGAAGTAAAGATGGGCAGAGCTTCAGCAGTCAGAAAAGAAAAAAACTGCAAACAATTTGTGGAGCAATCTTATCAAAATTCATTCCATAATCATCATTATACACCGTGCTGTCCATAATCTGAACACTTCTCCATGCACTGCGCTCATGGAAAGTAGTCTGTGATTGTGCTGTTTCAACTTCAGTCATCTGTAAATCCAGGTTAAATTAGAAAATGTCATGACATAAACTGGAAAAGCAAATAAAGTAATCAAAAAATCCTCATCAAAATCATCAAATAGCTCAGAATTTCAATTTTTTTCTGGAAATCATGAATGCTGCATCCTTCAAACTAATCTGGGTGGTGGCTCGCACCCTATGGACAATCATGCTGAAAAGTATAGACAGGTTGCAGAAGAACATATGTTCCCATCTAGATTAGGACTTATTCAGAGAGGACCTTGTATATTCCATCAAGACAAGGACTAACTGCATGTACATGTATGGATTAAAACGTAAAAATGGTCCAGCAGCTAAACTCCTCAGTTACTCAGACAGCTGTGGACTGATGTTAATAGAAGAGGATATACTAGGCCCTGAAAATCTTGAGCCTGTCCCAACTTTTTTTGTACGTTGCCGCCATGAAAGGTAATAGTTTCTATTGAAATGTTTGACTTTCCACAATTGATGTCTTCTGTACACTATATTGTGAACTACTGTGAAATCGGTAAATGTGATCTGCAAATGATTGCTTTCTCATTTCATTGACTTTATATACAGCATCACAATTTCTTGGGAAATAAGGTAGAAGAACGTTATAACTATTGCACATCAAAGCTTCTATATAATTTACATATGAATAATAAAGGTAGCAGCAGTGTGTGCTTTTGTTTGCAGGTAAACCAAACATTACTATGCCTCTAACTAAAGCACAGTAGTCTATCTACATGGGGGTTGGAGTGGGAGGATCACCGAGGAAATAAGACGATTAAGGCTGTAATTAAAAGTGGTGAGAGCTGTGTTTAAAAAATGATACAGGTGGTTTCCCCTTTTCCAGGCTGTCAGGTAGAATAAGAGATTAGAGCTACATACAGGATAAGTGACAGAAGTTTTCTGCTCCAACAGCTCCTGGATCCATCAGCTCCTTCATAGGTGTCAGACAGATGAGAGCATCTCAGTCTCAGTCAGCCATGTTTGTAATGAATATTCGCGCCGGAAAGAACGGACTAAAAAATCATATCCAAGTTCTGAAATGTTTTTTTGTTTTGCTGTACGTCAGGGACAATGGGTTTTATTTATGTAACTTTCAGCAGTGATAATCAGAACTAGAGGTGGAAGGAATTGAGCACCAAATAGACACAACACAGTATAGCAACAATAACTACGGGCGATACATACATTTCTAAACATAGAAGCAGTTTTTCTTGTAAAAGAAATTTAAATGTGACAAATATTTGAAGCCTCATCTTTTCCTGTAATCCTGAATTCTTTACTATATTCTTTATTTTACTCGCAGAAATGCATTAAGGTTGAGAAACCGAGTGAAGTCATTTGTTTCTTGTTACTCCTCCACATTTGTTTATATAAGAGGAAACTTAACATATTCAAAAGTTACATACATGACTTGCTCTCACTATGTAGGTGTAATGTGTGGTATGGACTGTATAACCTCGTGACCTAAAGAAGCTGATAATAACAGTTAAAACTGGCATTCCCCAAACCACTTTAAAGTTGATTTATTAGCAATCTTATATTGATATAAAAGCCACTTTTGATATCTATGATTTATATCATGATGACATTTATTCTAAAAGAAGACACTCCAACTTTCTTTGAAAATTGTGTTACAACCTCAGGGCTAACTTTCTTATTCTTTGAGGTTTTTGTATGGGATCACTATAAACAATAATATATGGAGCATGTGCATAAACTCTATCCATGCTCTCTATGTCCACTTAATGCTGACTGTGGCAGAAATAGGAGAAGAAAGTGAGAAGATTATTTATTTCTTATTATTAACCTCTAAAGTCCCACTGAGATTAAAAACCCACTATCTCAAGTGAGTCCTAGCCAAGAGGAGTCAAAAAGTTAGTTGCAATCAAACTAATTATATAAAAGAGTTACAAGTTAAGGAGGCTGACTCAAGTCTCAGTCTGGATTTCAAGTCATCCAACGAAATAGGTTATTTTAAATTTCTGTAAAGGCCTGATCAAGCAAATTCTGTAGCACTAATGAAACTCTTTAATCCACCGTTGCTATGGCTGTTGGAAGGGTTTACGTACTGTATCGACGGCATCTAACGAAAAACACATGTCTCCAGTGAGATCTTTTTAGATATGTAGGTTAAGAGAAAGGTGTGGCTATGGTGTCATTGTTCCAGATAAGGTGCATGCAAGTTGTAAACCCAAAACAATGACATTTTTAGATTTCTTCTCTTAAAAAAACAGTCAAAGTCAGCTTTATTGCCAAATATACGATATGACCAACATACAGTATATATGAAATTTCAGTCGTCTCGGACCCACGGTGTAAAACAACGCTTACTAATATGATATAATAAACAATGAATAAAAAACTGTTTGTATAAAAAATATAAAGAATTCAAAGCAAGGTTGTAAAAATATAACCGTTAAACAATCAACATTAAATGCCACGAATTTAAAGGAGCTATACCTGATATTAAGTCAGGCCAATGGAGCTAACAAAAGCGGCTAATTTTTAGCTTTGGCGTCTCGGCCAATAGGGTTACAGTAACTTCCGTAACTTCCGGATTCCTAGGGGAGCGCTCTTACTGGCTGATCCACTGGCAGAGAAAGAGCGTCAAGCCAAAGCTAAAAACAAGCCGCCTTCGCCAACTAAAATGACCTGGACTCTTACATATGCACAATCCATGAGTCATTCATTTTTATGGACTTACCCCTTTTACCACATAATATACGGTGTAGAAACCATTTTTCGTAGAAAGATTAAAACAATATCAGGTATAGCTCCTATCAGGTATAGCTCCTTTGAAAAGATAATGAGGTAGTCACGGACTAGACTAGGTGAGGTAGAGCAGTTTAGTGCAATGATTGGAGTTATAAGGTTAAATGTGCAGAAGGTGGGGTGGTGTAAATGCTACAGAGGATGCAGGGTATTGTGTGGGGGAGCTGGACCGCCACTTTGGAACCTGGTTTTTAAAAATGACTATATGGGGGCTTCATAAAGTAAAGTTCCATGTGAACAAAAAGCTTTAGTGGATACACTGAACCATTCCTCTATGGACATGGCCTTAGATGCTTACAGGGCAGGAAGTGTATGTGGTCCCTGAACACATCATTTTTCCATTTATGTTTTGAAAGGGGAAATTACATAAATCATGCAACATTTTGCAAAAGTGTCACGACTGATGATAAAATTCCTGGGTATAAAGAGGTGGTGGCAGGGTGCCCAGATCCTGTAGCTGCTAAACAAACCCAACTCATCAACCCTCCACCCTTATGCTAAAGCTGGTTTGTTTAAAATCCTGAAAGGTGTTCACTTTCTGATTAAGGTGAGCCAATAACAGTCTCTCAGGGACTTTTATGGTGTGAGATATTAGGCAAACTGGTTTGTAGGCATTTGGTTCTGGTTGAGAATGTTTTGGTACTGAAACAAGGCGGAATGTTTTCCCTGGCACGGGAACTTTTTTTGAGTCACATGATTTTATGCCCTGTTTCTACATATAATCATAGTTTCTGTTAAATAAACGGCACAGTGTAATTAGCCATGTGCTATTGTTCATCTGAAATTGCTCTTACTATACATAGTTTTAAGATCAGGGCAGTCAGTTCATTTTCATTCTTTGTTTAAAAAAGCTAATTATGTGTCCGGATATGTAGAATTTTAGAACTGAAAATGCCTCCTTTGGTTTATTTAATGATCATTTCTTTAAGTTTTGTAAGAGTTTTTGACCAGTGTGTTGCTGTGATATAAAAGGGCAGAGTAATGTTTGCACATACTGTAGGTGGTTTGCAGTGGTGTGAAAGTAAGCTCAAGAGAGAACACGATCCATGTTTTTACCAACCTGCCCAGACATGAGGGAGGAAATAGAATCTGTGAAATCCACTGCATAAATCCATCAGCACAAAATATGGTCTGATTTTTTTCCTCCGTTTTTAACATGGCCATTTAAACATCTGTATCATATTTGCAGTTGCAAAAAGAGGATATATAAAAGTAACCAAAACTACCAGCAAACAGCTGCTGCAATTTTCTTGTCGGCTGCAAGAAACATTTGCTAAGAGTTCAGCAAAATTCTCTGTAGCCAAATATCAAACTAAACATTAGTCAAGGCATTTCTCCTTTGGGAAATAACCTTGGACATTGCATCTCAAGTGCCTGTCATACAAAAGTGCTTCATTCTGCTTCATTATTGAATATATTCAGGTGTATGTACTTGAAATTCAATGGCATTAATTATTCTAAACTGTAGCCTCCAAATAAAGGAATCGCTTTTTCTGAATCTGTTTTGGGGGATAAATGAGAACTGAATAACCACTAAATATTTATGACCACTAATGGGCACACAGTATACTGTATTTGGTCTTGAATTGATCTTGAATCCAGCATCAAGGGACTGTGCTGAAATGAATCCCAAACTTACTGATTTGTAAAAGAACCAGCGTCTCTGACTTGGATCGACACTCAAAGCCCCTGGCAAATACTGGTTTCAGTTGAAAGGTTTTATGGGAATGCCTGAAGGAAAAGTTTTACATACCCACAGCTAACTACCATGTCCTCGTAATTCCCATCATGAACACTGAAGATGAATGTGCCGTAGAGAGAAAACTGACTGACAGTGGCCTGACGCATCTAGGAAAACATCTACACATATACATGAGCCCCCTGCACAGTGCATATACCAGCTTCAATAAAAAATGGTGATCACATCGGAATTAGTTCTTAATATTGATTGTCCTGTAGCACTTCTAAAATGAAGTTGTTAAAGGGAATTAGCTGCGGCTAAATGAAGCTTTTATTAAAACAGCTGATGACAAAAGGCACAGAAAAGTTTTCAGCATTAGCACACGGGCGCTATCAGCTCCGTCTGTACCGCCTAACTGCGAATAAAGCATCACTGCAGCCAATGCTTCCCTAGAGACGGTAGAGAGCCGTGTAAAAAGATGTCTGATAAGCTGCTGATTGTAAACATATATAAGAGTCGCTTCTAAAACTGTACTTTGTAGGAAATGTCTTCAGTCTGGATAATGGTGATTTACGGGCACAGTGCGTGTAAGGGTCATTACCGTGAGGAACTGACTAAAGCCTGCAGGCTTTGCAGTGATTAGTCTGCAGCTGATAAAGGATCCTCTGAATTCGGCGAATTAAAGCAGTGACTTGCTCATTGATATTTTTCAGATGTGTAAACCGAACTTCTGTCGTTGTGAACAATCTGCACCGGGGTAGACGCTCTCCTTCCTGAATCATCCTCTGTCTTTGCCGTGTAACATAAATTGATCAAAGGTGGGAGGGAGGAGCGGGGGTTTGTTTGGCCTGTTGGGTGAGGATTTGTCGTGTAAGTGCTGAATTATTGAAAGACTGAGGACATACTAAGGAGAAAAAAAACAGAGGGAATACAACAACAATTCTCCTTTATGAGTTTCACTTTTAAGCTTTTTAAGAAAATGAATGTGAAATTGAATCTTGTTTGCGCTATTGACTGTATCCGGTTGCTGAAACTTGCTCTCCAAACAATGAGAAGGATGCAAGTATCGTTTGCTTGTTTCTTTCATATTTCCTTATTTTACTCACTTGTGTTATGATATTTTGTTTCTGAGTAAAGGTGTCTTTTTACGTGGCTGGTGATAAATGAACTCTGACAAGGGAAGTGAGTCTGCACACGCTGCAGTTTCTAAAGCCTAACGCAATTGATGGGGGAACGCTCAGGGGTTAGGCTTTATTTTCACTCTCAGTCCTAACGCAATATGAGGTTGTTGTTGGTTTCTGCAATTTTTTTTCCCGCCCTCAGAAACTCTAAGAATAAATTCAATCCAAAGTCCCAAATGTGGCATTACCATCTCGATTCTTTGATTTTATTAATAAAAAACTACTTAAGACCTGCTTACCTTGGCAAAAAGCTAATTGTGTTGTAACATCTGCCGCTGCTACATGTTAGTCATTGTTTATAGCTTTAAGCTCAGTGTGAGCATCAAGTCATGAGGTCAGGCATCATGCTTTGACCTCATTGTTTTTACCTGCAGGCTTATTATTAGACCAGGTGTTTTCTAACACCATCATTCTGGTTTCCCTCCAGCTTGATTTGAACTAATCTGAGTTCTAATAGTTCTATTACTTTGTGACTTATCTGATGGCTCCTGATCAGCTGCTGGATTGTTTTTTAATGAGAAATGATGATATTTAAAGGTTAACCGCAACTTGGGTCCTGAAATGAGAAAGGGCTTGTCTTTAATACATTGGTGCATCTGATGCTAGTCTAGAGTTAACCATTTCAGAGAAAGTTACTGTTTTTGACTAAAAAAAAGGAAAGCTTCTTTATCAATGTGAGCATCTTTTATGCATAATGTTGCCGGGAGAAGTGAGCTGTGTTCCTCCCATGTTCTGTGCCATCGCTTTGATTTACATCAGTATCACCAGTAGCATTTCATAGAATTTTTCTCTGTTTATTTTTTTTCAGTACTTGGTGGCCAAGAGTCTCGAGGGGTTCTGCGAAAAATCAGTGACATGCTGGAGGTGATCATGAAGAGGATGGATGCTCTGTCCAAACTAAGCAACACCACTGACGCCCACAGGCTGGATGAACTCAGCTCGGCCCTGGACAGGTACAGTGCAGCGGTAGACAGCATGAAAACGATGTTGCCATCGCGCCTTACAGAGGTTTCAAAAAGACATGCCCATGCCTTCATTTTGTAGTTCTTTTGTGGGGGGACATTATCCATCTAGCTCAAGAGAAAATCAGACAACTGGAAAGAAGAATTGATGACTTGGAACATTATTTAAGAACCGGTGGTTTCCTTATATCAAGGCTTCGGTAGGGAAGATGAAAATCGGCTAAATCTTATCTCAAACCGTTGAACAGGTAACACATTTTTCGACAGCAAAGCTATAACAATAGACAGTAAAAACATTTCTGCTTGTTACTGTATCTCAGAGATACAGAATAAAGCCAAGCATTTTTCACTTTGCTGATAGGAAGCACAAAAAGGAGGAGCTTAGGAATGCCAAAATGAAAGGGCACAGGTGTTTATGTGAGCAGCTCACCGAGAGAAATGCTGTGATTTTAAGAAAAGCAGGGACTAAGAAAAGCAAAGAAGATTCAAGACACCTGCACAAGAAAGTCCTGATTAAGCTGAATGGATTGCCAGAACAAACACAAGTGATTGTCATTAAAGGTCTCAGAGAGCTGGCTCTATATTGAATCCAATCAAACTTTATTTATAAAGTGCTTTTGGTGCAATCAGCAACACAAAGTGCTTTAAACAATAAAAACAAATTTCGGTGACAATAAGAATCATATGAATGGCTAAATTATGCTGTGGATGACAAAGAAAGAAAGAATAAAATCCAGTATATATATTTTGTGTGCATCCTGTGGACCGTGACTTGAGTTTCCTATAAAGTACTGTGACATATACTACACAAAAGCATTGTTAGTTTTATAAGAGTTGTGAGTTACAGCATTGGCAACTTTTCTAATTTTGTTAAACTAATAATGCACTGGGGGTGGGAGAAAGCTTCTGAATCTTCCTTTTCATACACATATGTGGTGTTTTTTTTTGTTTCTTCTCAAGATGTGAGAATACATTTAAATATGCTGAACTGAATCTGTTTCTTATACCTGCCTTATCATGTTACAGCGCATGGACTGATGCCCTGTCATGGGGAGGCAGCCATGCGTGCTCACTATCCATTCAAACCTATAATCTTCTAGCTGTGAGGAGACAGTGCAAACATCAAACCACCAGGCAGCTCAGACCATAAAACAGACCAGAGAACGCACAAGAATCTGTGTACTAATGTGTTGTTTTCCACTTTGTGTTGCAAAACACCAGTCAAATCTAAATGGCGCTCTCATGCACGGGTCTTTTTGAAGAGAGTAAAGCTAATTTGTTGTTCAAGTTGTTTTGCATTTCTCTCAAGATCCTCAAAGAAGATGAAGGAGGTGATATGTGTTAGAAGAATTTTCCGTCCTCTTCCTGGGCAGCTGGACAAATGAAAGAGACTATCATATGCATATGAAAAATTAAAAATAATAGAAATAAAGAAACAGATTTCCTGCTGGACAAGTAGAAGCTTCAAGCCTAGAGTGGAGGGCTCTGTGGTTTCCTTGGCAACAGATCTTCCCTCACTCTCACACCTGCTCCAGGTTTGTGGAGAAGAGGCTCCCTCCTGTCCGTGCCATTGCTGTTGATTTCCCTCCTGGACATCACCTCCTTCACAGCTAGGAAATGTCTCCTTAAAATCCCCTTCTGAGGAGATATAAAAAAACACACAAAGATGTGACAGCTGCAATCAGCAATATCTGAGATAAGTTAACAGCGGCTTATAAATGCATCTAATGAATAACGTTCACCTCATCTGAGTCAAACCCTCTCCCTATGAGAGGCTGGAAGTTAAAAATATTTGTTGATCTCTATCCGTATTTCTTCATGGGAACACATTTAAGGCCCTGTAGATGTGCTCCCAGCCTCATAGATCTAACAATGATTTAATTGGCCTCTCAGGGATTAAACTGAAAATGTTACAGTGACAAAGGCCAAACGGTTTTACTTGGCTGAGAAAAAAGATCTCACTGTACGGGTCCGGAATGAGATATTGGGTCAGGCAGACCCATGAGATCAGGGTAAGATCTTTGGACAAGAAAGCGTGGCCTGTTATAATATTTTATAATGTGATTAAGTGATCCTCTTCCTCTCCTACAGCTGATAGCTTCTCTTCTCCCTGGTGAACCAAAAATGGGATTTTTCAGTCTCTAAGCTGGTGTGTGTGTCTTCTTGTATCGGGCAATTAATTTCTGTTGACCTCCCGCAATCTCAAGCCAATTTTAAGCTCCGGGCATCTGGAGGAAACAATGTGGAGTAAAATTGGGATTTAGGATCATTTCTAGATATGCACAGAAGCTCAGCTGAATTGGTTTCTCCTGCGACACACATACACACGCGCTCACACACAAAGTGAACTAATTACAGCCCTCGAACTTTACGAAACACCTACAAATCTCATTTTTTGAAAATCAATGCGATCTTATGGTTTTTTTCACTTTATTAGTATCAGACCTTTTTTTTTAATTAAAAGTCTTCTTGTCCACCATGTCATTGTTTCGCAGTTCTTTGTCCTTTTGTTCATCTCTCAGTTTGGTGAAATCCAGCAGTTCCTCCAATGACCGAGCCAAACTTGTTAAACTCCCGCTGAGTTTATTGTCTGGAGACTTTCCAAATGTTTGTTCAGGGTCTCACTTGTACTTATTAGATTATGAGCATCTCTTTATGCCTCATTCTTCACAGCCAGTCTCTGCTTGGCTGTCCCTTCTATATTTGTTTTGGGTTTTTTTCAGGAGTTTTGTGAAGGTGTTGAACTGTTTTGCGAAGGCCTTGTCTTTCTCAAGATCTTTGATAACCTTTTGAAGGTTCTTTGGTCTTTAAGATTGGCGTCCATCCCTTGGCGAAGAGATTTCTTCTGTTTGGCTGTTTGTGTTGACTCATCTCTTGACCCAAGCCAAACCCCACAACTATTAAATCTACACTGAAATAATCAACTTTCTGTTAAGTAGTAGTAGTTTATCCTCTGTAAATCATCTGGTGTCACTGAGTGTTTGATTCACATGTGTGTTCTGGTCCAGTTTGATGTGGTAGAGAACAAAAACTCAGCATTTTATTATATTTTATTTGGTTTTATTTTATTTGTTATAATAACCAGTGGGATCTAATTTTATAAAAGAATGAAATATGAAAAAAACATTTTCAATTAACTGAACATTCATAGAAATAGGAAGGAAACTTTTAAATGTGAAAAATCTCGGATCAGCTCTGATTAAACTCTGTAAATGTATCACAATATTAACTACAGAGATGTATTAGACCTTTTTTCCTCACTGAACCAGAAACGTTCTGTATGTTTTCACTTATTAATCTTAAGTTGATATCAGTATTTCCTCTTGTTGTCGGTAACAGAACCTGCAACTTACACGTAATGCTGGCTGCCACTTTTCAATTGATCTCTTAGATATCAAATGCAACATTTAGTGAATATTTTTTTTATTAGAGCAAAAAATCATAACTTCATTAAATTTATGTTTACAACAAAATTAGACTGAATTGATTCTTTCAGTAAACATGAATTCCACCCTAACCGTGAATAGATGAAGTTTCTATTTCTTTTTCTCTGTTTTGATACACCTCTGCTATCAAATGGTAGAAGCCAGATAATGTCTTTCCATTTTAATAGTAAATATTTTGTGACCTCAACTTCCAGAGAGCCTCCCTTTTGCCTCATTGTCTTTACCCATTCATATGCACTGACACAGAAACAAACAGACAAATGAAACAGTAACCATTGCCTCCAGTAACTGCTTGAACCACATGTGGCTGTGAGCCACAGCTCTATTCATTATTGTGAATTTTCCAGTTTTACATTCACTGCTGTTTAATGAGCAATATTAATTCCAGAAATATCTCTATACAAGGGTGCTCATTAAAATAATTCATTTAAGTGTGGGGTTTCATGTAAAACAGCAATCACACATAGCAGTACAACTGTTCCATCATTGAAAATGAGTTTATCATAATGCAGGCAGCAGCCATCATTAAAGTGCTGCTGATGTGGAAAAGTTTGAGGTCAGGATTTACTCTTTCATTTAGTCGTCGCTTGTCACATGTTATGAAATGTGTATGAAAATACGTTGAGCAAAAATAACACATTCATCATTTCAGTGGGATTGAGCAGCATGTGCTTAACAGGAAGTAGATTTATAGCTGTCTGCAAAATATTCCCTACAAGTGAAAAGCAAAGAGTGATGTGTAAATTCAAAATAACGTGATTAAAACAAGAATAATATAAGTACCAGGTGAATTTTATGAAATTACAAATAAAATAAAAAAAATCATTGTTTTTTAATGATTGTATTTACATTGCTGAAGTTTGTGGCTGAAAGTGTTGAAACTGAAAAATAAACATTTAAATCAAGTTTTAATTAGGCAGTTTTCAAACGATTGGTTTTAGCTCCTAAAATGTCAACATAGATTTCCTTCAGACAAATGTTTTGTCAAATGTTCAATAAGAGGATGGAAAGTAGACTACTTTTTTTACCAACCTTTCAATCTATGACACAACAAATGAGAAACTGTAAACATTTTAAAAACGTAAAGACTATTCTAAAAATGGTAAACTATATATACATATAAATTTGCGAAAAAAAAATGTCAGAGCTGTGGAAAAACAGGTTTTTCTCCTAAATAATAAATAATTTATTGCTTTTTCTTTTTGTTAATGTCCATTTCTTTAATTTCAAAACATTTACACTCTCTACTCTAACAGAGAAAAATGAAATCTGTGAAGAACTCTCTCCTTGACTTGTATTTGCACCCAGTAGAGCTGTTATTTTCCAAATGAATGCTTCATGTACAAAAGCACTATGTACAATTCTACATTTTTGGATGTGTGGAATTTAAAACCTGTCATTTACATGGGTGAAGATAAACCAAGTTTGATGAAGCTGAATATTTTAATAAAAGGGAAAAGGGCAACTAGAACAGCAACAACAAAATCAAAAGTACAGTATAATGTAAAAGTAAAAAGTAACCTCATCCTTCTGAAAAAGCCAAGTTCTTCAACTCAAACTTTTTTTTACTAAAGTACTGTAAAACTCCTTTTATCTTTAAATCTCTGTCGAACATTCATCTCCTCAAGGATACAGGCAAAGAAAACCCACAGCATGTTACCCTGGGAAGACTTTGTTTCCTTGCGGTTTGCTATGAATAAAAACCCACACTGCAGTGCAGAACTCTTCCTTCTCTGTCCACAGATCAGCATCCAGGCATACTGGGGCTTATCTGTGAATGTAATTGCAAACATCAGTCTAGCCTTTTTGTGGCTTTACTTAAGTAGTATCATCCTTAACGGTTTTTGTTTTGTTTTTGGCCTGTGGAGCCCAAATTGATTCAGTAAATCAATCCAAATGCATCAATGTATACCATTGTGTTTCTCTATTTATAATGTTGTTTGTTAATTGCATGTTCCATGATTGCTAATGTAAAAAAAATTTTACATTCCCCTTTAAACTATGTGTCATGGACTGGACTGTAGGAATCAGTAGGGAGGGAAAAAAGCAGCAACATTTACATTTCAAACCTTCATTTTCTCTTTGTTCTTTTGGTTTTGTTTGCCAAATGTCCTTTTCCATTGGAAATGTAAAGTAAAACATTTGCTAGTATTATTATTTTCTGTTGTTCGTCATGGAGCAAATTGCAAAAAGGGGAAAAAATCTGAACAAATAAATTATTTGTCAGTGTTTTAAAAAGGGATTTTCATACCTGAAGTTTTTCGTTAAAGATTTCCACTCCTACTTTTGGATGAATTGTTTTCAATTTTATCTTGAAGATGCATCTGCTTGCACTTAAAAACTAATTGAAGTCATTTTAATGTAGCTGTGTGTTTCTGTCTGGGTTATGCATGATCAGGATTCAGCCTGTGGGACTGGTGGAGCGGATCCAGGCCATCGCCCAGAACATGTCTGACATGGCCGTGAGAGTGGAACAGATCCTGCACCGCAGCATGGCTGGCAATCGAAGTAAGTTTCAAAACACACATGTACTGCCTGGCTGAACTCTGTGACACACACATACACACACAAAGTTGGGCATAAACAAAAAATTGTAAATTCACATCTTTGTAAAATCACATATAAAATGTTCATTGTGTATTTTTTCTGAGAGAATACAATTTAAAAAGTTACAACTTCAAAAATTAC
>JAVQJG010014461.1:0-14076 GCA_036024015.1 Craterocephalus amniculus
GAGGCATTATCGCCCAACCCCACCATGTCCTTCAGGGCAAGTTTGTCCTGATGTCCTCTGGGAGGCGCTACCTGGCCCCCAAGAGGAAAACAAATAGATACAGTAATTCATTTATTCCTGCAAGCATTAAACTTTTAAACAACAGTATATAATTTTTAATTTTTTTAATTATATTTCTCTCCAATGTGTGAGCCATGTCAGGCATTTGTGTGGTCATGTTTTTCACATTTTGATGTGTTCTTCGTTTTGTGTGTGTGCCATGCTGCGAACCAGGCTGTGAACGGAATTGCCTCTTGGGGATAAATAAAGTTTTCTGATTCTGATTCTAGTAAATTTAATATAATGAAATCGTTAATGCAACAAAGTGAAGACTTTATCCAGTCAGATTTCTCACGAGTCAGTAACTCTTTCCAAACCTAGAATTTTTTTTTTTTTTAAAGAGTGCAATTTTCCTTCTCAGCTGCAAGTTAAGAAAGAACTTTGGAGTTTTATTAATGATTATGAGAACATCCTCAGCTATTATTACCAATTACAACAGAATGAGTGCCCAATTTGTCCTGATAACTTATTACAAACTGAAATAAAAACAATCATTTAAAAGCACAGAAGTAATTATACCTGGGAAACCTACAGATTTAACAACCCCAGTTCTTACTAACGGTTTTCCATCATGTATGACTAAATCGCTGCAGAAAAGAAAGACATTAATTCCAGCCCCCTCATCTGAAAACAAGACATGATCCCAGTTCTTGCAACTATTTAGAAGCTCTCTAAGGAAATGTGTCACATTATCGGAGGGATTTAAGATTTCTTGTCAACCTGCAGAAGCTGAAGTTGTTTTTAATGGCTTGTAAGTGATCTAAAATAAGCATCAGTATCACACCTTATTAAAGTTGATAAGTCCTTTTATAAAATCTGTCTGGATGTGATGTCTGGAATGTAAAAAGTTCTGCTTTCATCTTCTGGCAATCATGCGTTTCTTTTACACATCAGATTCCAGTGTCCTCACAATAACAGAACATGATAGGAGCTTGTTGTAGGCATCACACATTAAAAGCCACTTCCACACTGAGGCCCGAGTCTTCTTTTCAAAGGTTTGACAATTCATAACATTGCACTGTGCAGTAAATTAACTTTTTTTTTTTTTTTACTTTTAACCTTTGTGTTCTCTATGACTATGTTTCATCTGTGACTAAAATAACCCAAACTGCTCACTACGCAGCCGCTCAGATGTAATTAAAAGTGACCCTATTACCTCTCTGAATGAGCTGAGCTGAAGTCCTCTCAATGATGTGTTAAAAGGCGTTATTTCAACAATCTGATGAGCAGAGTTAGACTTTTTTAGTTTGTACTTAGATAATTGTCAACGTTTTGGTTTAAAGTGATGCAGATTGCTTGTTGATCTGTTTTGTAATCCACTGATGACTCAGTCAAATAGCGCCCTTAATATCAGCGTTCACTGGTGAAACTCAGTGGGTGTGAAGTAAAGTCATTCATTTCAAATTATGAGTGGGAGAAACACGTAGACTGCATTCCTTTTGAGTGGACCTCGGTCCTAGTGTAATAATTTGCAACTTAAAACAATGGCCTGAAGAGAGCCAAGCTCTTGTTTGCTTGTGTGCAAGTTCAAAGCTGATTCATTCCTACACTAGTAATCTTATCAATTTGACTGAGAAACCTTTAGTGTTGAATGGACCCGTGAAAAAGAGTATCTCCCCTGACTCTATGAAGGACTTGAAATTAATCAGATTTACAATTAAGTGAAAGTCATTGACAGCATTTCACACAACCATCTGTAGGGTTTAAATAATGATGGGAAACAAATATCCATGAGTGACAGTTGTCTCTGGAATGGGCAAACTACTTCAAGATGATAAATATGATAAAAATATTTAAATATCAGCTTTATTAATGAGAGCTGTTGTTTAGCTATAGAACATTTCTCTAACTGGACTGCAGCCACCATGTATACACGTCTATGTAGTCAGAATGTCTTCTGGATATTTATGCCTGCTGATATTGTGATACCAATTAATTCATCTTGCATGATGTATACTGTATGGTGGTTTTAGAAGGCTTGTTAGCTTAGCACAGCTTCTGTTTGCAGTGTGTGCCCTCAAAGGAAAAACTGGTGAGGATGCTGGTGTTAATGCAAATAAAGGCTTTTTTCTCTTCATTGTCAAGGAAAGCCTTAGGATTATCCATCCATCCATCCATCTTCTGTTACGCTTAATGTAATTCAGGGTTGCGGGTGGGCTGTAGCCTATCCCAGATAATATCAGGTGAGCGGCAGGGTAGACCCTGGACAGATCGCCAGTCGATCACAGGGCCTTTAGGATTATCTCTATCATATTATGCTGATGTGAAGGGACTCAAGAATACAAAAGATCCTGAACTGAGTAGGTTTTCATTTTACTACAGCTACATTCCTATCTCTGAAATATTTCCTACAGCTCTTGATGTTCCAAGCACTCCTACAGCTTCCGCATACTAAAGTATATGTGCCATAATCCAAAAACTAGCAGCTTTCAGGAGCAGTGATGGGACTAACTGCATTCAAAGAAATGCTGTTATATGTGGCTTTTTTCAGTAACGGGTAATCCATCTCCCCTTTACATTGCTACCACACAGTTACCATTATGGACGTTAACAGACAGCGCTCTACAATTGTAGGATGAGATTCAGTTTTGTTTGGCTGAACAGAAGTTTCACATTTGTTCAGGCTTATGCTGCTGCTGTAGAGGTGGTGGAGTGATGCAGTTGAAATTGGTACACTCAAGAGTAGAAGTGTTGCTGTGTTATGTTGTCACCAATGACTGTAAAAGACTGGACACTAGCAGAAAATAAAGCAGCATCATAATTATGTTCAAGTCAGAAGTTGTCCCTGAATTATTTTTCCCACCAACAATCCGGATTTAGTTAATAATGTAATGCCAAAATGTATCTCATATTTTTACCGTTGGAAACATTTTGCATCATTTTAAAATGGTAAAGACTTTGCACAAAACCCTGTTGAACACAATCTGATACATGCATTCCTTCCCCTAATGGATGCCAGGACAGAAAACTTTACTACAGTCAGTTTGAAATATCAAATGGTAGAAGGTTTTTGTTTTTTTTACTTAAAAAAAAAAAAAAAGTAAAAATTTCAAAAGAACCAAACTAAGGCATTACATAAAGGGACTTCTCTCAATTTTTTCCTGGGTCGGGCTTTAAAAAAGGTTAAAAGTTAACACTGAAGACACATTGTTGCACTTTAATTCTGCTCTCTGAAGCAGTTTTCATCAGAAATAACCACGTAACCCGTCCCCCCGACTCCTACCACAGGAGGAGGAAGAAAACATGTTCCTTGTACAAAACTCTACAAAATGTTCGTTTCGTTTATCAGATTTTATATTCAGTTTTAATATGAATGAATGAGCATGCAGATGAACATGACGTTCTGTTGAAGGAGACATATTTCAACATTAAAAAAAATTACTTGGAAAAATTACTTTTTTAACAAGTAATTAGTTATTTCTATAATGCTCTAACTCTGTTACCAAGTAACATGGCCAATGTTCAGGAGTTTCTTGCTACTGGTAAACATTTACTTCATGCTTAGTCATTCCCCACAATCAAACAAACGCATCCTCTTCCAGTCTTGGCATGACAGCTGTTAAGTGGATACTAGTTATATGCAATAAAAACTCATTGTACCAAGCGTCTGCTCTGCAGGCCCAGAAATGATTTTAAGAGCTTGACAGCAGCCCTGCAAGAACATGAGACAGCCTCTTTGTAGTGGGCATGCTACCATTCATGGGCAACTGTGTCCTTCATAGTAGAGACAGAATGCTGCCCTATTAATGAGTCTATGTGCAGATGCATGTCACTGTGAGTAGATAAAGCCTCCTGGTGTTTGATATTTCTTAAAATGATCATTGCTGCTTCATTGATGCAGATGATTTAACCAGCTTTGGAAAAACATTCATGTGCTAGATTAAATCCTGTGAAGAAGAATAGATAAGAGACTTTTGGAAAATAATCTAATGTTTGACTCTGTACAAATCTGTGCACAGGGTGTTAAAATGTATGTATGAAGAGAAATATGCAATAAACCTATAAGATCCACACTAAGAATAACTAAATCTAACTTTGGAGATTAATATTATTTGTATGTTACCATTAGACTTTAATTTTAACTGCCCAGTCAGTATGACATGGTTGTTAGGGAAAAATATGACCCGGTTCCAAAGGTCAAACCAAAATCCAAAGCATGACAAATAGGAGGAAGCTCATTTTTCTGCAAGACTGCAGCTAAAACTTTAAGGGAAAAAAAATCCCAACTACAATCGACTCAAGCTGTCGCTTGAATCCAAATGTCCAGAATTTTGTGTGCTTGCAGATGATCAAAGGCTCTGTTCACACCAGCCATTAATATGCATCTCAAATACCACCTGTGATTGGATCTTACTTTTCTACTCTATATGCAAATTAACTCTTACATCACATACAAGAACCTGGTGCAGCCATCAACAAACAGGACATCAGCTACTAATGTTTCTATTTAAGTCCCACTCCAGCGATATTAATCATCTAAAAACTAATTTGTATTCCTGAATATTCTATTGATTCATCCATTCATTTGTTTTCCATACTGGCTTCATCCAAAAAAGGTATCAGTGGGTGGGTTGGGGTTTGTCTCAGTTGCAGCCAGCGGTACAGGTACATGGAGTGAAATTAGTCTCAAAATGGTTAGAAATGTGTAAAATGATTTGCAAGTAACTTTGGGTACTTACAAATGTGTCTTTATGTGAACACATTAAATAACTATGTGCAGACATAAACTGGACAAAATATTTTTCATGCAGATTTTTGTTCTCACCCTTACAGATGTGCTTATTTACACAAAATGCTTCCTGTGCATACAAATTATTGAATGATTAGGTATAATTCACAGACAGATCATTTTGTGTGTGCATGTGGACATCTGAGACTACTTTACACCCTCACAATGTGTTGGTGGAAAGCTGGATCATCTGGATTTGAATCAGATTTGAGTGTTATTTCCCTTTATCGTGGGAAGGGTGATTTCTATGGAGGCAGGATATTTAACTGTAGCTTATTTAAACCATTTACCTGTATTTACAGTAGTATGGCTTTGTGTGATATATTCATATCTGTGTTATCATTAGGAGATAAGCCAATTTGTAAAAATCTGAAATAATACTCTTTGTAGTGTGTTGTGTGCTAAAAAGTAGCACACAAAAATCAGTAGTCAATTACTCAAATTGTTTTAGACAGTTATAAATTAATGTATATTTGTAACTTATGAGACAAATTCACTGCATACTGGTACATTCTGGACAGATCACCAGTTTAAAGTTTTTTTTTTCCTTTTAATAAACAACAAAAAAGGGAAATTCCTTATTTTGCCATGATTTTGTCTTGGCTCTGTCTGGCAGACAGAGTTGCCCCTGATTACTGTGACTCTGAGGCAGAGTTTAGACGACTCTGGCGAAATGTCCTTTAGTTAAACGGTCCTTCAATTCTATTTATGTTCACATGCCTGAACAAGTGAATGTTGCAGAAGGATTCTGGCACATTTTCTAACCCTAACCCTTCCCCAGATGTTTACCTGTGTTGCTCATTGTGCAGAAGCATTATCTACAAGTTATACTCGATGAGGGGAACTCATCAGGATTTCCAAAATATATACAATATAACACCAATTGGTAATATAAAAGAGGCAAAATAAAATACTTAAAGCAAGTGAAATGCATAAAAACTGTGGTGACATTGTTGGCACAAAAAAATGGAAGGCTTAAGAGAAATGATGTTTACTTAGTTATATTGTTAGTTATATTGCAGGGTGGGGGCAGCTCTAATGTGGGGTGGTAGGGCTGTTCCACATGTGATGAGCTACTGCTATTGTTTTATGAACATCTGGGAGCTACTTGCTGGATGACCTCAGCTCTCTGGCTAAGGTTTGAAACAACTGATTGCAAATAAAAGTGAAAGCTCATCAGTGCTCCTGGACACATTTGTACATATGACCAGGTTGTCTGGCCAAAATGTAAGGATTCTGAGCTCTGCAACTCAGACAGTGTAACGATCCTCTCATTCAGTTGATGAAAATAGCTTGATGTAATCAATTAGCAGTAAGGTCCTCCACTGTTTTTTTCCATATTCCAGTGTTCTACATGCACGTGCCAGCAGTGAACTTTCATGCCATTATTTATGCAGCAAACATTTATAGGAGTAAAAACACTTGAGCGCTGCGTGAGATTTCCAGATTTACTGCCAGATGCAGTGTCAGATTTAAATGCCAAGGTGTGCCTGCTCGGGCTCACAGCCCAGCATGTAAATATAACCCTCTCCTCTGTAGCACCCTCATATTCCCACCCTTCTCAAACACAGGCAATTATGTTATTCATTCTCTACCAGGCTCTGCTTCGAACCATGACTCTCTTCCCATTAGAAGTCACTTTAGCTGTGTGCTGGAGGAGGCTTGTGGCTTTATAAAGAGGGTCTCGCTTTCACAGGCAAACACATTTAGCTAGGTGTGCATAAGTGGCTTCAAAAAACACTGAAAAATCTTAACATGCAAAAAGGAACAATTGATTTATGCACTTAAAGGGAGATTACCTAGGATTAGGAGTCCTAGTCTCATTTTCTGTCATTTGCCACTATGCAACTGCCACTCAACACAAAGAGTAAGTAAATCTATGCTTTGGTTGGTCCTAGTCTTCTTCACATTGAGATATAACATAAGGATTGATCTCCTATGAGCAACAAAAGTTGCTCATTCCACAACAACAAAAAGGGCAAAAGAGCAACAAAAGGGCAAAAGTGTCCCATAGGACTGAGATCTGGACTCACAACAGGTTATGCTATCCTCCACAATTAAGACTAAAACAATTTTTTTCTGTTTCTTTATATATACATTTTGATCAGTCACCTGTGTAGGAAAAGATTTCACCTGTAATAAGCGCTCATAAGCAAACATACTCAGTATGTGGCAGGATCTTGAATGAATAGAAATTTCTCGCCATATTAGCTGGTTAGTTTTTGGTTATTCACTATAAAGATTGGCTTAAAAAACAAAGACTTTAGAAACCAACTACTACTAGTTCTGCAGCATTGAACTTGTTCTGTTAAGATCAGCCTGACAATATGAATGTGGTTGCGAGTTCCGTCATCGCCTCCATCCTGCGAAGTGTCTCTGCTCTCCCTTTTGATCTCTCGCTCCCAGTCTATGAGCTAAGCTAGCAGGAGGGCCGTGACACTGGAGGTGCCCTGCCTTGAGACCATCTGCGCTGCTCTGGCTCTCCGTATTCACCATCGCATGACGACACCAATGTCACCCAACCGCCTGAGGCAGCAAACATGGGGACTCATTTACACAACACACAAGTTGTATTAATGAACAGTGCTTGCTGATGCTCTTATTCACCCCGGCCTGCAGTAGGAGTAAAGTTTCAGTAAAGCTTCACTTCAAACTAAACCAGTGGTTGTTAGAACAGTGTGTTCAGAGTAAGTGATAGAGTAAATTCTATAAATGTTTCCAGCTACATGTGACTTTTCATAAATCCTAAAATCCAACAAAACCTGCAGTCATTTGCTTTGTTTGAAGATTTAAACAGACAAGTTTAGTGTCTTCACTGGAAAAACTCCACAAAAAAGTTGTAAGAGGGTCAAACAGCGAAACCCTGGACAGGCGAGGGTGTCCTGACTGGGTATAAAAGGAACACCCACAACAGATGCAAAGTCTTTCCAAGCAGGAAAACAGTATCAGACTATCAAAGATGATTTCTTTTTGCTAAACTACAAAGAACGTTGGTATTTTGACATCCACAGTGTAAGATGAAGTGAAAACATTCAATAAGTCTTGGTGTGTATGAGACAAGAATGGAAACCCCTGTTGGATGCACGTGGCCTTTTAGCGCACAGGCTGCATGAGATCATGCCACAGTGATCCATACAGTATAACCACATGGGATTAAGAGTACCTTGAAAAGTCACTGTCACAAAACCCATTGCTGAATTCTGAATTTGCAACTTGAAACTTTATCATTGGAGGAAGCCATCTACGGCTATAAAGAATAATATTAGAGTTGTCTGGATATTTGTTCATCTTAGATACAGTAGACAGGAAGACAGCAGGAATGTGGGATAGGGCTGAACAGTCCATTTGCTTAGGAATCTTCCTAAAAGAAAGAAGTGACCCGGAAATATCTAAGTGGACCCATAGTAACAACTGTTTAGATTCTGAAATACTAAAAGAAGCAGCTTTAACGCTTCCTTGGCCATCTCCTTTGGTATATGATACACTGAAAAAGGTGTATTACATAATAGACAACACAGATCAGCTCAGAAAGTAACAGGAATGAAGACAACTTAACGATGCTTATGGTGATAGTATTTAAAGAATGAAGCTAGTTTGACTGCATGGAAAAAGGAGAATGACAACACAGCATGATTATAATAAGGAAGAGGAGAGATGTCCCTTATTAAACTTGTAAATCAAACTTCATTAGTCAGTACAGGGGTGCATGAATGTTCATGTCATAGATGACTTGCATAAGGTACCACTGATGCTGATTGAATCTCCATCATTACTAACAAGGGCAGTGCGTTGCGTTCCAAACACCACCTGTGCTCCTCGGATTCGGGAGATGACTGAAAGAGTCAGAGGTAGCATGGCTCAGCTGGAGAAAGCAGGTGGGGAAATCACATCTGGAGGGAGCTTAGCTTGGGGCAGCTGCTCCTCTGTTTTGAAAGGATCAGCTGAGGTGGTTTGAGAATCTGATTAGAATTCCTCCTGGTCACCTCCATTTACAGGTCTTTAGGCATGCCCTTCCAGGAGGAGACCTTGGGGCAGGATCCTCTAAGAGGAGCTGGAGAGCATTACTGGAGGCACCTCACCTCGGATAAGTGGAAGAAAATGGATGAATGGCATGTTACTATCAAGGCCACACCGTTTTCCAAGAGCTGATTATTTCAAGAACTCTTGACGTATAAGAGTGAGATAACAGGAACCGCCGATTACTGAGCAGGACAAATCTTGTATAAAAAGTGGGTCCAGTTTTATTTGACAAGTTCTAAATAGGAAAATTCCCATAATTTTAATATTGCTTAATGTGATGCTTGTTGAATTCTTTAGGTGAAGTTAGAAAGAAGGAATATATGAGAAAACTTTGTCGGCTCTGCATCTCTAAGTGTATAAAGGCAGAGAGCCAAGAGAACATTTTTACCTTCAGCAGATGATTGCATGCACTTAGAGCAGTGATTTCTTCATTCTTGGTACTCCTGCCCTCTGACTTACGTGCACTACTGTTATATTGTAAATTTACAATTTGTCACAGCTGGCATTCGCCAAAACTGATGCTCTGTTCACTCCTGGTGAGTCTGCATTGTAAAATTTCACCCCTGATTTTTCAACTCTTAAATATGACTCAGCTTTGGAGTCCATGCTTCTCTGCTGCAAACACTAATACTTCACATCGCTCAATACCAGAATTTCCTTTTTTCCAAATCCCATGTTCCACGTGAATAACACCCTTCACTGTTGCTCCTTGTAGACAAATGTAATAAAACAAATTCTTTTTCACCAAATGCCATGATATGAGGTTTGCAGACGTCGGGAAAGATGCCGTCATAATTGTTTGCATTATTCCCCTTGGTTGAAGCTGTCAGACTGTCTCCTCTAATCTTGATCAGATCTGGTCTGCCAAGCTCTCAGAGGAACTAAGACTAAGGCAGATCAAGGAGCTTTTATAAAATGGAGATTGAGTTAGTGTCTGCAGCAGTAGTGCTTCCAATTATGATGATAATCATGCTAAACAGTCAAAGTTTGGCCTTATCCAGGGTTAAACCTCGTCCTTTTTCTTTGCATTTTGGCTTAGTGCAAACACTGAATCATGTCTGGCCATCCGTCCAACCTTCTGTTTGGCTTCATTTAGTTCAGTAAGACTTGGTTTTGCAGTTGTGACAAACCACAGGCTTTTATTTGGAAACAGAAACCCAGACATTTCAGAAGTGTTGCTACAGTTATTTCTACTTGGTTCACACATACCGTGCAGAAACTTGCTTTTTTTAAAAACATCTCATGCACATTATCTGAGAACACTGACATTGTTCAATAAGCCTACCAAAAGAATACATTCATAAAATACCTTTCTAGCCAAGTTACTTGTGTAAGACGTTTAGCACCAAACTTTCTTGGGAGGGAGACCAAACCTTATTTGACATTTGCTGTCCGTGGAGTTGTTTAAGGTTGTGACATGTGAAGTTACTCAGGAGAAAGTGGCAAGATGAAGATGCTCCAAGCAATCTTGTCACCCGGCAGCCCACACACTTGGCACAGGGACTGGGGGCAAAATGTACAAGTGTTAAAACAACAGTTTTAAGACCTTGTAACTCAGCCAGTGGTATAACACATCTCTCCTGTTTCTCATTATTCTTCATTCCCCTCACAATCAAACAGCTGTTTTTTTTATTCATGATTTAAAGTAACTTCGTTTTTCTTGATTTATTGATTAAGTACTGAAGATAGAGTTATTTGTTTTTTTCCCCGCACAAGTGCATGTTTTTTGGCTCATCTTCAGTGTTGAGAAAGCATTTTCATTTTACTACTTCTATGCAAAAGAAACTAAATTTATCTAGTTATCTTTTCCAAGAGCTATGGCCACTAGAATTAGTTGTATGGCCATTTTTTCCAGGAGACCCCGGGAATGTGGGGCATTAACTGCAACCATTTAAAAAGTGTGAATTTGTGCAACATAAATGAAAAACGTCCCATAGCTGTGATCAGTATTTCCATTTGACTTTTTTGATATATTACCCCATTTTCTGAAAGCTAAGTTTTAAAGCTTATCAAAACCTTTAGTGGGTTTATGTTTTATCTTGAATGTTAGTGGAATTGTTTGGTGGATGTTTGGTATGACTTCTGCAATATTTGTAGGTTTTTTTGCACTTAAATGCATGTAACCTGATTGTAACCTTTTTAAAAAAAATAAAAAAGGTGCCATGAAGGCAGGATAATCAAGAATTTTTTTAAAAGAACAAAACTCCAGTAGAAACAAAAAAAATACAGATGAAGATGCTGAAACTGAAGACTGCCAAAGGATCTGTAAAGTGTGTAAGAATGAAAGACATTAGCCTAAAAATGTAAAGATGGGCATAGAAATTAATTCACAAGGCAAAAGTGGTTGTGATTAGAAAGCACTTTAAAAAAAAGACAGTGCCCATTAGTGGCTAAAATGCTTCCAGACAAACCTGTTTTCATCAGAAAGTGGATCCACTGAGGTGCAGCAATGACTGTTTCAGCATTGTCTGTCTTCTACTATGAGCCTTTTAATTAATCATTTATCCCAAATGGTGCTGTAGCAACTATCAAAGAAAGCTGGTTCTGCAGTTTTAAAGCTCAGACAGTTCTCAGTTTTAAAACACAGGCTGTGTCTCAACACATAAGTGCACTGAAACACACTGTGCAATAGTGTGATTTGTACTGCACACTTGCTGCTGTAGAACCGACATTTGTGGAGAAGTGTTGACTCAAATAGAGCACTGACGTTTTGCACTTACAGGTAGTGATAAACTAGCATTTTACTGTGACTCTCCTGCTTGCCAAAATATCTGCCAAATAAACATATGCATATACCATTTATAATTTGGAGCATGTATAACTGATTTAAGTCTGCTAAACTGACTAAAAACTACAAACATTTAATGTTCTAGCTGTACTACATTGGTATAGGCCCCGCCCCCATCTACATCGCCAATATGGTGTCTGTTTAGTGCGCTAGTGCACTGATTGAGACACAGTCACAGAGTTGTTTGTCCATTCAGAGACACCATAGTACAAATGGCAGCACAAATATGGAAGTGACCATGTACAGTATATGGACCTGCAGCAAGTAGATATAAAAGTCTCGTAAGAAAAGTAAAACATGGCAGTTTTAGTAAATGATTAGGTATCAATAGAAAACTGTTTTTAACTATATATACATTGTTCTGTCATTGGCTTTTGATTATATTATAGCCTGCACCTTTAAGCACCAAACAAGGAGCAGGTGTGGCAATCAAACTAGGTGTAGCCAAAGAGCAGGAAGTGAAGATAATACACCAGAGGATAGACTGCAAATTAAAACAAAGAGTTAGAAAACTCAGAGAGCCTAAACTGAAAACCTTTAAACATTTGAAACAGACCTTCAACAAGAGCTAAACCAAAAGGGAATACAATCTCAACAACCATAATAATGACAGACTAGAGACAATATGACCAAGTAAAGCTGGGAAGACTGAGGGAGGATAAATGAGGATCTGCAAATTAGCAAAAGGAAACAGTCATGTTCATAGTGTGGGTAAACATGGCACAAATCAGACTTTTTTGCCTATGTGTGAACCACATCTGATGTTTTTTCTTATTTAAAATAAGATATCCTTTCTGAATGTCTGTACATGCAACTGACAGCTGTTCGTTCATATGAGCATTTCATGAAATGTGCAAAGATGCAAACAAGCATGGACACAGCATCATCACCTTTTCTGGATCCTAGCAGCAGATGTTTTTTGCCTCATTTGCATTTTACCACTCTTCCCACATCTGCACCTATTTACATGGGAGTAAACAGAGAAATATGTATATCCAGAGGAACTGCAAAATGCCATGATCCATAATGATACACAATTAAATTGATGTTAATATTTACTAGACGGGAGCCACTTAGTTTCTAACCAGCAACAGTGACTAGAAGACACATTAGCCAAAACCTCTCATTTTCAGGAGAATCTCCCCTGATCTGAAATAATTACAAACCTTTTGAATTTATGATGGGTAGAAATCTAAAGGGTCACTTCAAAAGATAGATTCCCTTCCTTCAATAAAAATCTGTGTTTTACTTTTCTTCCAACCCTGCAAAAACAACTGCTTTCTTGTAATTGCCTTTCCTGCAGCTGCTTCTTGCTAAAGGCATTGAATAGCAGCATTAAAGTAAGAATTCAGCAGGGGGTCGTTCATGTTTATGTGTTGACATAACCCATCTCTTTCAGAGAAAACATACTGGTTTTGTGCCATACTGTCCAGTTTCACCACACTTGAGTCTGTCTGTCTCTCAGGCTTATGTGTGAGTTTTGCTGCTTCCTGGTCTAAAGATAATATCTGTAAAAGTAAGTCATTTAGTGGTGAGACTAACTTTTTCTCCTACGGGCATGATGTCCTTTAAGCAGTATGATGGGCTAATGTGTGTTTTGCCAGAGAGGTGTGTGTGTTAGGTGGGGGGCCATATTTAAATAACCTATTTTTGGATCTAAAACGTTGTGAAAAACCAGTGCAAGAGGACAAGAAATGCTGCAAACAGGACTTTGAACATAGTTTTAGTGTGAGGAAAAAGGCATTTTACTTTTCCTCCTGTGTTTTTCTGTCATAGGAAAATGATTTATAAATAAACCTGAGACACTATGGGGATATGGCACTTTGCAAAGGAAACCCATTAAGTATATTGACTGCCAAGCAAAATTCAAAACAAAACCTTGATTTTTACTCTTAGCTCTTGTTGGGATCCGGGGTTTTTTCAAGTTGTCGCCACCAGAGGTCTTCCTGGAGTGTTGATCATCAGGATGGCAGGATTTCCAGCAGGTGCACAGCTGCACACCTGTAACTCGTCTTGTCGTCATGACCTGTATAAGAGGAGCCGCCTGCCAGCGCTTCACTGCCTGAGTGTTAACCTCTTTGGTAACAACCAAGCCCTTTGTCCTAGTGACCTCCTTGGTGTCCTATGACTTGCCTTCTTAACTCTGCTGCCTTTTGTTGAAGGAAACCTGGTTTGCATCCGTCAGGAATCTCCAACACCTGCACAAACCTGTCTGCCCTCCAACGATCCACTCCGCACAAGGAATCTACCTTCTGGACAAACTCGGATCCCACTCATCTTCCCCTGGCAAACCAAGCTCATATCACATTCTCCTGATCCACAACCACTAAACCCATCCCCGGACCAAGACCATTCACATCCAATAAATATCTGGAAAACTCTGTTGCCTCCTGAGAGTGATACTGCATGTGGGTCAAGCGACTCTCGCAAACCATGACAG
>JAVQJG010014521.1:0-15464 GCA_036024015.1 Craterocephalus amniculus
ATCATTATTATTATTATTATGGTTAACGTATCTGTGTTGGGACTGTAGTTTGTATCTTATGGGTTGGTAAGATAAGGGTATGAAGAAATGTCATTACATGAAGTTAATTATTACAATTGCCATTAGAGAATTGTAAATCTACTTTAATATCCACATGACAACACATAGCATTAGTTTTGTAGGTTTTATTTTTTCCCCTTTTTTCTCTTATTTCTTTTTGTTTACTCCCTCCTTATGCTTGCCTCTGTTTAAATTCATCAATGAACCAATGTAAAAAAGGAAGAATAATACTAAAGTATGAAGACTATATCCACAACGCTCCCCTTGGCAAAGCAAATCTGTTCTGCACAACACAACAGCCAGACCATCACTCTGCTTGCTATGCAGCTGGACAACACAAGTTAGGGAAAACGGAAAAAGCATAGAAAATCTCTAATGGGTCTGCAAGAAAACAAGGCAGGGAATCAGCAAGAGCATCAAGGGCACCCAACAAATAACTAACAACTAACTGAATAACTAAATCAACAACAAATATGTTAAAAATAAACATGACATTTCAGCGGTGTGTGGATCTTTATTTACTTCAAGGAATAAGCATGATCTTTCACATTTTGTTTTGTTTTGTTATGGAAATTTAGAATTGCATATACATAAAAGAAGTGGAATGTGTTATTTCTAAACAGCAAATCTTTGTCAGTTTCTACATAGCCATCTCTATAGCCAGTACATTTTATGTTACTTTTTTAATTGTATTATTTCAGGATCAACTTGCCAAAAAGAGATTTTGAATGAATTTCAGATGGCAGTCATTAAACAAAAGTTAAGTATTTAATCATCTGGGATAGAAATGGGATGAGGCTCCCAGCAACCTGACAGATAAGGCTCTTCATCTTTTCCTGAATGGCGCTATTTGGTTTGTCGTCAGGATTTGGATTTATTTTGTGGCATTGAAGTTTTTCAGATTTTCGAACTGCAAACAAAACACAAGGTCTTAAATATTCAGCAAGGCAACTGTGAGAGGAAAGAGTCAGATCGGCATGAAAAATGCATACAAAATGCAATTTACCAGTGAAATGAGATGCAGTGAAAGAGAGAACTTAATGAAAAACACACAGCTGTCGATTTCCACCATTTGTTTAAATTAAGAGTCATAACTCAGTTTGGTACGAACCAACAGATGACATGCATTTTATCAACTGACTTAAAAAAATCATATCACACCTTTTAAATCTTAAGGGTTTATTTGAAGTAGTCCGATTACATAAAATTTGCATTTATCTATCCACACTAACAAGTGTCATGCTATGACAGTCAGAATCCAGTGTATTTTCTTAAATGTAAGTATTCTGACCACTTTAAATGGATCTCCCTCTGCGACTGATTTTGTGAGACAAGATCACAGAAGAGACACAGGATGTCACGTCCATTTTGAACAGTCTCAGATCAACTTCTGACCATTGGGAGTCATGCTCAAGTTAATTATATTTGCTCTTGGCTTGAGTCCCTAAGACTAAAGAGCATCACTGAAGAGCAGTGGCAAAACCAAAAGCTAACAATGTAGAATTTGCAGGTGAGAAAACCTTTTTAATTTTCTAACTACTGTCATAGTGTCTTGCATCCCTGCGGTCAGCTGGATCATGAAGGCTTGAAATGGAAGCTAGGTACTGCAGGTGTTTTCTTTTCTTCGTAGAATTGTATAAACTTTAACATTTGCTTCTCAAACACATTCCAAATATTGTTCTTCAAGGCAGACAATGTTCTTGGATACATTCCGATATCTGATCCCCCTTCTCCGTTTATTTATCTTATGAGGAATGGCAGCAGGGGAATTACCAAGAAATTTGTTTCGCATTCACTCGACTTTAAGGGCAGCCTTGAAGCCAGTGTCGGCTCTTTCAGTTGATTAAATGAATGTGACCAAAGACAGACAATACAGAGAATGCACACTCACACACAGGCAAAGACAGGCACAAAAACCAGTACAACTGATCCCCATAGTCTCAGCTTGGGGGGTGAGTTTGCGTCCCACAGAGAGTGGGAAAGAATCAGTCTGTTTAATAAGGAAAGATGTTGGAGATTTCAGTTCCAATTTGTATCTAAGATAAAACATAAACCCAGGACTTTGATTATACAATAACAATAATTTTCAGGTTTTAAGGTAGTCATTTTTAAAATTGCATGTAATTTCGTGAAAATTTTACTGCAGAGACTTGTGAGTGGTTGGTTTCTGTAAATCCACATCTCTCTTCTTTATTGATGGTTGTCTTTGCCATTTCATTTACTTCTTTCCCCCCTTCTCTGTCCTTCCTGGATTTGTTTGTCTTTCCTTTGACGGGCACTTTGAGGTCAACCAAAGCAGCTCTAAAGCAACGCAGAGATGTCATACACTAGTTCCTGTTGGCAAAGTGTGCGAGCACACATACAGTAAAGCAGCACAAAAATCAAACAATCACAGCATGCTTTGCCTTTTGAACTGCAGTTTCCTAAAATAACATCAGTCAAGTGTATAGTTATCACTCGTTCCATTTTTAGTTTCTTTAGAAGGTGCTTTTCCTTTTCCCAATAAACTCAGCTCTGTAGCTAACTTGTTCTTGATACTTTCAGACATGGTTCACAGAAGGCATGCCAAGCAGTCAGTTATGATTTCCATCAGAAAGTCGAATGTCCAAAACAGGATTATAAAGTAGGAATAAGAACAAAGCAGTCTATGAATTCTCTGCCAAGTGGAAAACTCAGTCAAATTTGCACAGTAGGCCTACAGCACAATTAATATAGACGTCAATGTAAGATGCTCACTAATGGATGCTAGAATCATACCTTTTTTTGTTTAAAAATACCATCTTTCCTAGAAACCATCCTCCTCATGTAGAGAATGAGGACAATCACAATACATTTACAATATGAGATCCACTTCTGAAAACTAATGCATGCAGTGTGAAAATGAAATGACTGTTCATGCCTTAAATAGGACTCAAAATGTTGTCCGGTAAAGTTCCTTCTTCTACCAAAGAAGGTAGAAAATGGCCATAGTTAGGGTTTAACTGTCTTCTTATTGTGCATATGAGGACTCTTGACATGCAGTCACTCATGATCACAAGATGTTGCATTCTATTAAAATATCTACATAAAATGTCTTGCATCATCACAAGGGCACTTTTGGGGATAAGTACAATCTCTAAAATAGCATACATTAGTTTGACACTGAGAGTGCAAAGCATCTTTATAGCACATCAAGATGATTTAAAGGACTTAACAGAGAAAATAAAGTGACTTAATGAATTAAATTAATTTAAACAAACAAAAGAAAGCCATCTCTGAGGGGTCCATCTTGTGTGTCTTGTTTGTGGGTTGTGGTAGTCTTTTAATGATCAGGGCTCCATAGAAAGAGGTCTGTGATCTCTGTGATTAACCAGCTGACACTGTTCATGTTTTTTTCTTTGTGTTGCACATTTGTTTTTATGATTTCTGTCTTTTCCAAGTTGTCTGTCTTTTTACAGGTGCTCCCGGTGATTGTCAGCTTTGTGTTTCTTGCTGATGCCATAGATCGCTTAATGTTTATTTACAAGTGTAGCAGCAGCTTTTCAGTTTTTCTATTTTGATTGAATGTTGGTGCTTTCTTATATATAAATTGCTGTTTCCCTTTTCTCCTCAATCTTCTCTTCTCTTTTGTTTATGCTCTCCTTTCCTTTCTTGTATCCATAAAGCTCATCTTGGCAAACAAATTCTTTTCAGCTAAACTCTGCACCCAGACACTCGTTCTGCTTGATATGATGCTGGACATTTAAGTCTCAATCTGAATTAATGACACCAAATGTGCCTTTGATGGCTAACTGTAATTCCATGAAAACACATGTAAACATTTTCAGTGTTTTACATAAAAATGTTTAATGGTAACCATAAGGACCATAAAACAACACAAAGTAGCCTACTTGTCCATGATACTCACTTTTTTCTGTGGATGAAAAAGATTTTGGATTGGTTTAGAACAGGGGTGGCCAACCCTGGTCCTCGAGAGCCCCGTTCCTGCAAGTTTTCCATCCATCCAACCTCCAACAAACCTGATTCAAATGAATGAGCCACTGTGATTGGTTGTTGGATCTGTTTGATTTAAATCAGGTGTGTTGAAGGAGGGATGAATGGAAAACCTGCAGGAACGGGGCTCTCGAGGACCAGGGTTGGCCACCCCTGGTTTAGAATTTAGGCCAAGCAGAAAGATACTAGCAAGCAAATAAAAATGTGTGTGAAATCACAACACAGTGTATACACACACATATAAAGTTACCAACCATCAGAGAGCAAAAATAATGGCCTGCACTCAGACCAAGTGTTACATCAACAGCCCAGTTTCCCTCAGAGAATGTACTTCAAACACATTCATGCACACAGCTCTCTCAGGTCAGGTCATGGTGTTCTGAGCATTTAGGAACCCTCAATATCGAAAAGTATCATTTAATTATGTCAGTCTAACACCATTTTGAAGCAAATAAAGAAATATCCCTCAGCAACAGTCCTCAAATATGAACAAGCTTTAAAGGCAGCATAAATGAAGAAAAAATATTAACATTGTTTTTTTGTTTTAAAATAAGACTAATCTAAATCACAAAGGACCTGTCAGAAACATTCACTAAATGCTCCTTATACAAATGTTCCTCCTGCCTGGTTACAAGGTCTCTATAAATACATATACTGTAAACACAACAAACCAGGAAAACCAAAGTAAAGCTAAACTGCGGTGAGGCGTCGCATTTCTTTATATGAGCCAGGAGAGATGCTGAGGACTGCCCCAATACTGCATTTATATCTAACTAAGACGAGATTATTCAAGTTGTGTCGTAATTTATTAGATATATGATCATGTTTACTACAGCAGAGGGGTGTAGCTAGAGAAAGCCAGGCTGTATCAGGAAAGCCTCATTTGAACTAACTCAATCTCCCAGTAAAGCCTCTATTCATTCCACAAACACTTATCATGTAAGTACTTATCAGGTATCAGTAGGATGAGCACTTTTAAATCCTAAAGATCATATACTGACCTCTAAATAAAGTACCAAAGTTATGCTTATGCTATATGCACACCTTACTTTAAACATAAACTCTTTCAGGTTAGAAAAACTCTCTTGCCTTGCACAACTTCAAATGCCAGTGAAGATTAAATCATGTACTGATTCCAGCCATTTAACCTTATTGTTGGAAATTGAAATCCATCACAGATCATCTGTATGGACGGAGAATAGGAGTTTTTAAGCTACTTGGTTTTTTAGCGTACAACAAATACTTCACCACAGTCCAGCAGACTTAGCAGACACATGTAGCTGGTACAGAGATGCAGAGACAAATTAACAAGAAGCCTCCAGCATCCCACATTTTTCATTTACAGTTTAATTCTAGGACAAAAACTTAACCTGGTGCTGCCTAAGCTTTTCGAATCATGCCTTTTTTTGTAACATTACCTTTACCTTTATACTTTAAGTAATTTTGAAACCAGTATATTTACACTTTTACTGATAAAAGCTGATACTTCAACTTCTACAGATGTCTTTTTAAACCGTGGTATTTACTTCTACTATAATGAACCTGAAAACATTTGACACCTCTGGTCCTCAAGGATTGCTGGGCTGCAGGCTTTGGAAGTGTCCTACTGTAGCACTCCTAAAACAGATTAATGGGTTAATACGCTTGAGCAGCAGTTGACAAGATGTTGTCAAGAGTCTTCGGAGATCATTCCTAGGACGTTCTGAATAAGTGGGTGAGTGCGACTTGGAGTGTAAGAGTGTTTGAAGCGGTCAAAAAGACTGGAAAAGCGCTATAGAAGAACATTTCCCATTTTTAGCTGTGGACATGCTTCTTTTACACAAACGGTGAGCCTGGAATCCGCATTTCAAAACACAGAGGCCAAGACAAATCCATGCAAGGTTTAGAAAATAAAACTGAATTCAATCTAATGTCTTTGATTTGGGCCTTACAACATTTTGGTGTGTATGTCGGCTGTGGTCCTGTCATCGCTTTTACAGATCATAACCCTCTGGCATTCCTCAGCAGTCTGAAATCTCCCAACCAAAGGCTGATACAGTGGGCACTCCTTCTCCAAGCTTACAGTCTTGAGATCGGACACATCAAGGCTCATGCATTGAATTGGCGCTCTGAATTAATTGCATTAATTTTTTTTTATGCGATAATTTGCAGTGTGATTAATTAATCTAATTAACACATTAAATTGAAAGCTGTAGACCTTGGGATTGATGAGGGATTGCTACGTGCCTTGCCTCTTTCCTGCCTCTCCTCTTTTGTGCAGGTTAGGACAGGGTTTCCGGGAATGTGGGCTTAAAAGCCCGACCCGTCATCACAGCACCCTGCTTCTCCACCTGTGCGCCTGATTCCACCTGTGTGCTGCTCCATCCTGCCATTTTTTTATATTTATAAAACTATCAAAATACATTCCCACGGCACGGTCTCCCATTCTTTGTTATGGCTCTGACCCGATCATAACAAGTCCCAAGACAGGACTTTATTTAACATCCATGGACATGGAGATTTCACAAAATAATGCAGATATGGATCCTGATTTAAGCATGTTTCGCTTTAAAATGGTTGCTCCTGCAATGCTGTGAGGATATTTGTCCATGTCATAATCATATACAATGTCCATGTCATAATGAAGAAAATCACATCTCTTTAGGTTTTTTTTTCCAATATATATCACCCACTGTTTGGATTTCCTTAAGCGTTACTGGACTATTATGTCTCATAGACATAATTTGCTCAACTGTATAATTGGTGTCACTTTACATAGTCTATAATGCCCGCAGCCATGAAACAAAGCTTCATAGAATGGCAGCAGGGTACTAATACATGTGGGAAAGAGTGCTCACACATACCACGGGGCATTTACTCCTCAGACTTCATAGTATGAGACTCAAGTACACAAACTTATGTAAACAGCTGACTGTCTGAGGAGTTTTGCTGCAATATGAAACCTCCTGCAGCTGCATTCAAAGGTCCAAGGTTTCAACAGCAGTCAGTTATTTGACACTGCGAGAAACAAATGAAACTGGAAAAGTCTCAGGTGGATCAAACTACACATAGACTTATGCTTAGTCACATTCTCTTTTTCTTTATGAATTTCAAAATGCCTCATTGTACCAAGTGAATTAGGTGGATTACCTGATGTCAGGCCAGTGCAGAGACCTCAAACAGGGCAGGTGCTCAAAGTAAAAAAAGGGGGCAAATCAATCCTGATTATAAAAGACTGTGTAGGAATCTGGTACATGATTACATTTGTAATGAACAATAAATGTAACACAGTGTGCTATATCCTGGAATGCAGATTTTACTTTGACATGGTCATCACAAATACAAATCAGATGTAAACTGAAAAGGTGGGATGAATGGGGATGGTCATGCCAGGTAATCCTGAAATAAAAACTGAACATTTAAGGTTTTTTAGTGTTTTTAAGTGTATATAAGTCTGTTTGTGTAGCACATTTCATGTATAGGACAATTAGGTGCTACATAAAAAAAAGCATAACAGCAGAGTGTTATGGGTGCATGCTTGTTTTCTTTTATGCAGAATTTGCTTTTATTTTATAAAGCACTTTGTGTTGCTGGTTGCATGAAAAGTGCTTCATAAATAAATTTTATTTGATTTGTAAACATCCTACTTTAGCAGGGTATTTTCCCCTCCTAACATTTGAACATTGTTCACCAGTTGTGGACAGAGGTTCGCATCAGCAGCGGATGTTGTCAAGACCGTCTGTCATCCGATAGGGCAGGACAGCTCAGAGCAACCTAAATAAGTGAGTAGGTTTCACTTTGCCATCAGTCAGTTGGGTGTAAAGTTTGACCAGGTGTAGCTACTGACAGCTGAAGAGAAAGAACATGTTGGTTTAATTAATGTAACACTGACAGTGTTGACCTCACAGCAAACTTTTTTGTTATAAAGGAACCGATTTGAGCCATCAAATTAATTTATGCAGCATTTTTTTATAATCCATATACCAGTCAGTGAATACCAATTCCTTAAATACCACAGGGTCAGGGATGGACTTCTCAGAATGCTTTGTTTCCTTCAGTAAAGGTTAATGTTTAAACAAAATGTGAAATTTGTCTGAAGTGAAATCACACACCTCTGCAGATCCAGATGTCTTTCAGACATGTCATGACTAAAACAACATGTTATAAACCAGCAGGACTGGCTTATGCTGTTAACAGTTACATGACAATATACTGTATAGTGTGGAGGGAAAAAAGCATGAATTGTAGCTGGCAAATCCACAAACATTTCTTTTTTCATTTCACAGCCTCATGCTTTAACATTTTGCACTGTCACCATTTGTGCAAGATACTAAATACATCTTCTCATACTCTATATTTTAAGTCTTGATCAGACTGAACATTCATTCTAATCTAGTCCGATCAGATAAATTGAGGGGTTTATAGAATGCATTTTATGCTGATTAAAACATTTGATAAGATCAAATGTTCTCCATTTAAATACAACCAGCCCCCCTGTCTAGACCTCTTGCCCCATCTATCCCACTTCTTGTAAAATTGTCTAGATCTGCCACCCTAATTGATACATACAGTTTCTTAAACATTTTGCTTCACTTTTGGTAAAAACATTACTCAAAACCTGCAGTATGTAATATGATACCTGTCTTCTGCCCCCTAATGGATGGATGCATAAGACTATACTACAATCATTTTGACATGTCACACAGTAATAAATGGTAAATATACCCCCCCCCTCCAAAAAAAAAAACATTACATCTCTTCATCTTTTTCTTTCTTCTTTTCTGCAAAACAGTGATTTCAACGAGGTGATGTACTTGTGCTGGATTTTATGTTGCAGTTAATCAGTCTTCATTCTCGTGTCTGCAGCTTCTCTCAAATCAACTACAACGCATAAAATAGATAATATCACCCATGTCCACTCCACAGGCTGCCTGTGCATTTTAGTTGATTCTAACTTCTAATGTTTGTTTTAAAAAGCTACTTCACTGAGCAGACACTCCTGCAGATATAGGTCTCAGAGGTGAGAGGGCCTGTTTAACGCTGCTCTCCAACTGCTGAATACTTGCACATTAGAGAGAGCCCTGGACTGTCCACTTTTAAAACTCATCTTAAAACCTATTTTAATTCTTTGACTTAAACTTGAGCATAATTTCTTTATTTGTTTCAATTGATCTTATTGTGTAAGTTTTTAGTTCTAATCATGTTTCTACATGATTAGAACTAAAACTAAATTGTTTCTCAGTTTGTACTATTTGATTATAGGCAGCACTTTAAAAACAACAGCAGCTGAAAGAAAGATAAAACTAAAGCAGGGAAATCCAAGAATTAAACGAAACAATAGACACCAGTGGGGAAACTGGTCAGGCTCACATTTTGCAAGCGATGACATGCTTCTGGCAAAGAACAATGAACAGCAGTGGGTGTATTTGCAGGGATGTATGGTTAGTTTAGTGGATGCAGGTGAGTGATAAGCATCAGAGAACAGGTGACGACATTGCAATTTAGAAACCAGACAAAGGCAGCTGGGGACATCCAGGAGCAATCATAGACACTGAAAACCAAACCCAGACAATAAACCAAAAACAAGAAACCAAAAACAAGAAACCAAAAACAGTACACAGATCACTAACACATTGCCAAGCAAGGACAATAAACTTCAGTAAGTCAGAAATACAACCCAACGACACGAGAAGAATGGAATAAAACTTAAAATTGACAGTGTTTCCTGCTGTAGTACATGCTTATTTTGGTCTTTGGTACAATTTCAAGGCTACAAAATGCTGACCATCATGTCTCAACACTACGAGCCATGTTAAACTAAACAATGCTATACAATGTTTTTGTGGTTATAAAAAGCTTGTGACAGATTGCTTACAAAAAAAAATTATTTTGACGAAAAGTAAAATAAATTAAAATACATGAGAGTATAAGAGATGATTAGACTACCTGAAAAAAGACAGGAAAAGAAATCCTTCCAAAAAATCTCCTGCAAGCTTCTCCCTGAATTCCAGCTTCTTTCAGCTTCTCTGCCTGCTCCCCGTAGTGAACCAGATATTAGATGGTATTGAACTATTTGGTTAAATGTTGCAGGGGTCAGAATGAAAAGCTTATATCCACAAAAAAGCCCTGCAGGGAAGTCACGTTGTTCTGACCAACCTGACTGTGATTTGATATATCAGGAAGGAAGGGGGTTGCCAGAGAGATGATATGAAATTCATGTCTTAGTAATAAATGGTTTTACTGCAGAACATGATGTTATATTTTTCATCACAACCTACATGCTGGCTTGTTGTTTGACTTTGTTGGTTTATCTAACAATGAAGCTTATACACTACAGTTTGCACATCATCCACTTTTGTCTTTAACAATTATAAGTAATCAAATGAATGTACTTTTAAATGAAATTATATTGCTCAGACTGAGTCTGAATGAGGAGTAATGCAACAGGGACTCTTCTAAAAAGCTGACACCAGGACTTGAAAACCAACATTGAGAATCCTTGTTCCAAAACTTGTAGAACTGGAGGACTGGAATTGGGTATTTCTGGGCTAAATGGTTTGGTGGTTAGAAAAAAAATCCCCAAATAAGGATGAATCTTCAACAAAAAAGAAAGAAAATCAGAACCATGAAGTTTCAAAAGTATTAAATGGCTTAAAACCTACGAAAGAGGAAATATTTAACCCCTATTTGCTCAAGATTTGGGCCTTTGAGTCAATAAGTATTAATCAGAGTTACTCATCAGACAAATTATAGTAATGTTCCACATCAAATTAAACAGCAAAACCTGGGCTACAAGAATTCAACATTTATTTTAAATGTTTCCGAACACAATTCCAATCATAACTAAAGTAAGTGGAATAAATTAAACCTATTTATGAAACATGGGTCCACTGCCACATAGCTCTATCCAAACCATCCAATATTCCAAAGAGTTCGTACATTTATTCTTCACCAGTAACACATCCTGTGATTTTCACGTATTGACAAATCTCACAATTGCAAAAATGACACAAAATCTATTCAAATACACTTGGACGTTGAAAAGATGTGCTTATTTTATGAAGATGATGCCATTTCAAGCAGAATTGCCTAAGTAGTCAAAGGGTTAAAATTTGTTGTTTACACTGTTATTCTTTACTTTAAAACAACCTCTCAGCTTCATTGAGGTAGATGCCATTAAAAAAATTGTTAACATCAAATTCCGTTTTGTAATAACAGCCAAATGAATGTGTATAGCTTCTCATCTATTATTACAGACATCATCTCTCTGATTTACAACACAGCTATGTAGGTCACCTGTAATCAGACCACCCATCAAGTCTGTCTGGGGGGTGGTATACAACTACACAAAGAGAGCACACAGAGATTGTTCTGACCCAATAACCTGAGGGATGGAAAGGTTCAACTAAGCACCAGGGGGTTACGGGTCACAGAACAAAAGGAAAAGAGCAGAAACATTGAATGGCTGGAGCACTAATGTGCTGTCTGTTGCTTCGTGCTGACACTGTAACTGAAGTGTAACTGATTAGCATGAATTTCAGGAAAGAAAAGAGAATTTTAGAAAATAGCAGCTTTGATTCTTTCATCTAACAGTAGTTAGAATACAGTATATTGGTTACAAAATTCACCCAGATTTTTCTTAGAAGTAAACAGATCGTATCTGTGGATGTAGCAATAAATAGATTGTGCTTTCTGGAAATGATCCTGAGGACTATTCCATGAAAGAAATTCACCTGAAAAAGTCAGACTTAAACCATTGCTCTTTCCTAATTAAGCCTCAAGTCTTTCCATGAACGGCCCTCAGAACTTTTTCATCCAGACTGATTTAAGACAGACTTGCACAGTGACACTGTCCAGACCGAATAATGTATGAATGAAAAGTAGATGAAATGAACGGCGCTAATGGCAAAATCAGAGCACCATTATAGGCAGCGGCAGATCAAACACTGCCAATGGATCTGCACACAGAATACAAACATATTTTAACCAAAAACATGCAAAACTGCAGCCATTAACAGAACTGGGGAGATGGTATGGCAGAAAATCACTATCTGACCAAATGCTTTGGCTTTATAAATTCCTTGATCAGCCATATCTGGGCTGGAGTGGTGGATCAGTTCCTGGAGGAACTAGGTTCAAGTCCCTGGACTGACAACAAAGGATGATCATAATTGTGGGACTGATGCCTCTACTTCTAGTGGTGTCATTATAATTGTTAATAATTATCCTGTGTATTCTACTTTCTTTCTATTTTACTGATGTATATACTGTAATTGTTCTAATCGCTTATCTTATCGAAATCAGGTCCACTGACCATTTGGTTAGATAGAAGTCAACCCCACTAACCTAGTAACCACTTAGCCAAATAACCAACCCTTATGAAATGGAATTAAAGACACTAATAATTTCATTTTAAAATTGTATTGGTACTATTACATCTGAACAGAAGTAACTTATGTGGACAATGACAAATGTAACAAGTCTAAATGAAATATAAATCCCTTCTACAATGTTAAGTAGCCTATGAAGTGATTATTCCAATAAAACAGTATTTTTCAAAACAGTCGTCAGATCATCGCGGTAATTGCGATCAGTTAATTACAGATGGATTAAGTGAGTTATGTTTTTTAAACAGGTTAATCTATTTTCAATCTAGACTCTATTGCTACTGTAAGCCAGTTGTGTTTTTTATAGCTGTTGATGTGCATTATGCCTCTCGTGCTTAAGCTGTGGGAAAAAAGAAGACAAAAAATGGTCAGTCACACCCTAAGTTGACATGGATTGGTTGTTATTGTGTTTACGCTTGTTTAGCGTAAACTTATAGGTTCCCATTGCAAGGAAGGGCAAGGTCAGGAGCAGTTGGAAGACGTGAAAATGCAGGAGCACGTGAGAGTTGTTGGTCCAATGAACTGGAAATTTACACTTCGGAAATGCCCTGATGACACCATTGATAAAGGTAGAGTGATATGGTTTCTTTGTGACAAGGAGATTGTATGCCACCGAAGCAGCTCAAGTTTAGCCTTCCACATCAACCCAAAGCACACACTTGAGTGCACATGTGAGTGCAGCTAGCAGTTAGCTAGCAGCTAGTAAGCCAAAGCAAAGCTTTTCGCCAAACTAGACTCAAAGATAACACCCCACAAATGAGCAAGTCTGTGGCAGACAAGCTGACGAATGTTCTTGCCAAGTGGATAGCAGGCCAATAGACACAGTGGAAGACAGGGCAAGGCAAGACAAGACAAGGCAAGACAAGGCAAGGCAAGGCAAGGCAAGTTTATTTGTAAAGCACATTTTCAGGTTCAAGACAATTAAAAGTGCATCACATAAAACATTAGAAGCATAAATTCAAGAAGAATTAATGGAGGTGTTGCAAACTATTCAGTGACCCATTGTACAAGCCACCGTGCAGAACTAAAGTACAGTGACAACCAAAACAAACGAAACAAAACCGAAATGGAACGAAAGAAAAATCAAACTTGAGATTTTAGCGGAGGCGTTCCCCCAAGTATGTTGCTTTAACTGGAGATCACGGTGTGAAGACAGAGTACCTGGTGAGAACCCATGCATACACTGGGGGAACATACAAACTTCACAAAGAAAGGCTGCTGTTTCAAAACCTGTTTCCAAAGACAACTATTTTTGCAGCAACAAGGAACTATTAGCTGAAACCTTGGCACATATCAACATGCACTGTGTCCTTAAAATGTTTAAGGAAAGTGGACAACGGAAGGAAGGGAAGGGACAAGGGTGTTGTGCCACGCCCACGTCGTGACAGTTCCCCTGGAACCTCCTCCTCCTCCCATCTGAACCAGGGCCTGACTACTCCAGCCAGCACAGGTGGGAGCAATCTTCATCAGCCCAGCTGCAGCCGCCAGCAATCCAGGCAGCTCTCTACAAAGGCTGCTGAGAACCGGCGCCCGGTGCTTAGACCTTGACTGTCGTGGACGTGGTCAGTAAAGCTCCAATAGATTTACCCAGAGAATCTTCAGCAACCAACTATAGTTTGAACTTCTGCTATCCTGACCTACAATTAATCCTGTCACACTCTCTGCCTCCAGCCTCCCCTCAGCCTCCGTGTCTCCAATTCCAGCTCTCCATACCTCGTTTTCCCTGGATCCTGGAAATCCCCACCAACCCGGAACCTTGGACTTCATCTCCACACTGGGTTCGCAGCACATTGTCAACACTTTTCCCACACTCACATATCTGCATCCTCTCATAACCTCACCTCGCCTTATCATATAAATTCTTACACATAGTCAAACACACCCCATTTAAATCCAGCCCTGACACGCACTCAAACACCCACAATATATATACCTAAGCCCCAATAAAGACCTCTCAACTTAAACTCTTGGTCTCAGTGTCTCTGTTCCTGGATTGCCCAGCACATTTGGCTCTTTAATGTTCCAGTGGAGCCTAACAGAACGTTCAAGCCATGCAACCCTGACATGGATAAAGCGGTACAAAGAAACAGAATTTAGGTACAATGTTTTAAGGTTTGTTTTCAGGATTTGCCAGCCTGTGGCATATGTGAGCTGACTTGCGTGTTTACTTTGTGAAAATTTCCATTATACTGCTTAGAAAGCAGTAAAGGGAGAGAAGTCTCGTGCATGAAGCCAATTACAGATCCTGATCTAAATACTTAGTGCCATTACACTGGAACCAAAAGACAAGACATAAAAATTCTCCCACAGGAAAGCCGAGCCCACCACAAGCGAGCGGTGCTCCTTACAGTCAGGACTGCTGAAGATGGATTAAAAACAAAAACAGACCCCAAACAAGCTCATCAGAACCCGGTCCAGACCAAAACTCATCATTTTAAAATCACATAAGGGTGCTGCTGACTTTGCAACAGATTCTTGATAATTATCACAGCAAATGTAGGCCAGACAAACAGCAACACAGCTGCTCTGCCAGACCGCTTTAGATTTAGTTTGACAGTTTAAATAGGCTGCTTGTCTTTTTTATTTAATCTGACCTCTAAATCCAGGTTAGATCATACTGATAGGAAACTCATGCTTCTTATTAATTACTGTTATTGATGATAGTTATTCTTGATTAATAGTCCTTGATTTACTTCTGATTCTAAATGGAAACCATCTGTTATTTGGTGGTTTTGTTTGTCTTTGTCTTCATATTAGCTGTGCAAAAACATCAAGAGCTTCCAAACCTCAACACTTACTGTACATTTCAGGTTTCTTTCCCACAGTGAAGCTTCATTACCATCTGAGGATATAAACATCTCTGAACTGCTGGATTTCCCGTCAGCTCAGTTTGATTGGTTTTGCATCGGCAGGGGGGAAAATATGATGGTCTCAAACCACAATCCACAGAAATGGAGCTATAGCGAAAGTTCAGACAGGAAGACCTGCAATGATCCTACATCTCTTGGTGCTGCCCCCTTTATCCTTCTCTCTCTCTCTCCTTCTTTGCACTCCTTCCTTCCCTCC
>JAVQJG010014524.1:0-24481 GCA_036024015.1 Craterocephalus amniculus
ACTGGCGACCTGTCCAGGGTGTACCCTGCCTCTCGCCCGTTGATAGCTGGGATAGGCTCCAGCACACCCGCGACCCAATTGGATTAAGCGGTTCAGAAAATGGATGGATGGATGGATGGAATTCTTAACCTGACAATCAAGAGTATTTGCTGTTTAAATTTTTTAACATTTTTAACTTATAGATTTAAAAAAAATAAAGATTTAAAAGAAAACATTGTCCCTTGTTTCTTCTTAATGCAGATAATTAGCTGATTTTCTTGTTACACAAACTGTTAAGCTTTTTTAAATAAATGTTTCTGCTCTATAAACAGGATTTTTGCATTTGTAAAAAAAAAGAATTCCATTTGGAATCTTCTTAGCTATCTTTTGTTTATCTAATAAGGCTGGCCTTTAGCCACAACAGTCTTTGTGTGGAGTGGAGACAGCAGTGTGCCTCAGAGATGTCTAGATGGCAGCACTAGCATGCGTTCCTGAGGCCTGATCCACACAAAGCCATATATTCAGCTTCATAAAGACACAGAGACATGACATTAACCTAGATAGAGCACCAAAATCAAAATCTATTAATTATAAAAGATTAAAGGAATTATTTTCTCATAAACTGCGCAAAAATAGTGAACTCTCTCTGCAATATTTTCTGTTTAAATAGTAGTGCAACTGTCCATGCGTATAGCACAACATGATGAAATGCAGTTGAACCCTTCCAGTGTTTTGGTTGTTAAACAGGACTACCCAGAATGCAGGTTCTTTTTTTCTTTTTTTCTCTAGTAGCAGATTAATTCAAATCAACCTGTGTCCCTCTCCTCATTCTCTGCTTATTGAACAAGCCTCTCTATCTAAATCATCAGACCTTTTTCAAATCTACACATCAGTCCTGTTTATTTTAACACGTTGTGCATGTGGCCTCCAAAATCCTGTTTCGTCTCGTCATGTTGACAGTTGGAGTCTTTTTAAATCCTGGCGATGGAGGGCGTGCAGCAGAGGGATATGCACAGGAGGGGGTTTGACATGAACTAACATTCTTGCGAGTGAGAATTGTCCAAGAACAGCAAGCACACAGCTCCTCTGGGAGATGTGAAAGGTCCTCTTATGTGATTATTGCCATAATCCAAGCCATCTGTGCCAATAGGCGTCATGCTTTCAGCTGCCTCCTCACATCGCCTCAGCTCGCAGCACAACTCGCTCCTACACCAGTCTTATTTCATTATTATTTGCGCCTCTTTTTTTCCACAAACTCTTGCCAAAGATGACCGTTGTTTCGTCTTTGTGATGATCTCTGGATCCAGTTTCCATGTGCTGGACTCAGTCAGAATAGATGTGCAAGATTAGTTAAAATGGCGGCTATCTTTTGTCTTACATTCCGAATTTCACTTTATTGGATACTACTTGCGTGTTTTCAGCATTTTTTCTAAAGAATAACCACTGACAGACTTGTGGTAAAACCCAAAATGTTTGCTGGTAAAACTGGATCATCTCATATTTCTCATGTGCACTGGTGAAATATAAGCTCATTGTTGTTTGTTGCATGTCCTGTAAGGTGTCGAGAATTAGATGTTTACTGTAAGTTAGCAAAGCTTACCTTTTTTGAGTGTTTCAGACACCCTCCCCTGTGGCTGGTATAGTTAAATGACTCAAGTTTCATGGTTTCAAGTCAAAGTTGAGATTTAGTTGTGTTAATGAGAACAGGATGTGGATATCTTTCTTTTTTAAATCTATTTCCTTCACCAAATTGCATATTTTTTGCACACTGAACACTAATAGATCATGCACCTCTGCAACCATTTACTGTCCAGTGCTGCTGGTAATTAGATAAGAGCCATACTTACTCTCTTGCTCACCGAGCAGACATCTGAAATGATTTAAAGCATGCATCTCTATACTTTTTCCAGTCTGTGGTAACACCAAGGTGTGCTGACGTGTGCTATTGGGCTATATATATGTGGCTGACAACAGAAAAACCATGAAACATCTTTGCAAACCAGACAAAGTTTTTGCAGGTTTTTGAACCTCTAATGAACTGAACATTAAGTAAGAGATGCTTTGTTTATGATGATAGTCTAATGGAGTATCTCTAACCCATATGTGTCTGAATGTATTGAGTGGCAGGGTTTTCATTACATGTGAATCAGTTGTGAAAGCTTAACAGCTACAATAATGATCTTGCCGTCCGTTGGATATGTGTGTTTACATCAATCTCTTGTGTCCATCCTCCAGAGGAGAATGCTGCGGTGTGGTACAGTCTGCTGCCGGGCCCCGGTTACGAGCTGTTCAGCATCAACCCGTACACCGGTCTGATCACCACCGCCTCCCACCTGGACAGAGAACAGGAGCAACAATTTACGCTCAGAGGTTGTTCCCCTAACCACACACACACATAGTTATTGCTTGTTAAAGAGGAGTGACAAACAGGTGTGAATCGCATTGTAGGGCAGAAGGTTATAAGGTATCTTTCACATGATGAAAAAATAGGGCCGTTAAACCATGACTGAGTAATTAGATGCTTCGGCTCTGGCTTTGACTGATTAATTTAAGTAATTGCCTCAAATGGCTGAGTAATTTAATTTATTTATATTTTTATTAGCACAATGTATCGTACAACATTTATCTATACGATAGACACGGATATTTTGTTAACTCAAATATTTGTTTTCTGGCTGTAATACATACACAAACATAGTTATTGGACCCCAAAAAAATACATGGCAAACAAATTTTCTTGAAAACTTTTGTCTCTCTATGTAAGATTGTATCCTTTTGGTTTCTCGTTATTTATGCAAATCTTTCCTCTGCTGATATTGCACAGAATAAGCCATCAAAACACTACTGTTGCTAACCTTGTTATAAAGATTTGGACATTTTGGTCTTAAATGTATAGCTACTTTTGGCAAGTATGACAGGGTAAGTTTATTTGTATAGCACATTTCATATACAAGACGAGACACAAAACCTTTTAAATCATTACAGCAAGCTGCAAAAGAAGGGTTATAGAATAATTAAACAACAAAAAAAGAATGAAATTAATTGAATATAATAGAAACAAAACTAGATAGAGAAAAACAGTCTGGAATAGAGCCTGCAAACAGACATACATCATTATCATTATTGTAATCATCACTGTAAACCATAATGATCAACACCTTCATCGTCCCCATCGCTGTCAATCTTTATATGGAAGAAAATATGTTCAAAAAGAAAACTCTGTACATTAATTAAAAGCAGTGTAAAATAAAAGAGTTTTATGAACGGATTTAAAAGAACTAAGGTTTGGGGCAGTCTTCAGGGGTTCTGGTAGTTTGTTCCAGGTTTAGGGAGCATAAAAACTAAACTCAGATTCCTCCCATTAAGTTTTAACTCTCCGGATGGAAAGCAAACTTGATCCAGATGACCAGAAGTCTTGGTGACTGATATGGCGTCAGCAGATCAGATATGTTTTTTGGAGCAGAACCATTCAGTGCCGTGTACACTAGCTGCAAAATTTCTAAATCAATTCTTTGGTGCAGAGGAAGCCAGTGTAAAGATCTGAGAAGCAGTGATACGTTCCCTATTTTTGGGCTTTGAGAGGACATGAGCGGCAGTATTCTGAATTAGTTGCAGTCGTCTTAGAGATTTTTTTAGAGACCTGTAAAACTCCATTACAGTAATAAATAAGCCTTCTGAGAAAACATGCATGAGCAAGTTTTTCTAAATCATGTTGAACCATCAGTCCTCTTAGTCTAAATATATATATTTTTAGTAAAGGCTTATTTGCTTTCTGACTCATATTGCTGTTAAAATATAGTCCAAAATGAAACAGAGATTTCTGACGTGATGTGCTGATTTTATTATTGCTGACTAGGATCTAATCTTTGGCCAGTCATCTTTGTTTAGCAAACATAACACAGAGAACAGACGTGTTTGGGCTCAATCTGGGCTACTTTCTGCACTTATGGCTCATCTAAAGCACTGGCAAGTATAATGTGGGCCAGAAGTGGGCTAGATCACAGCTCCCAGCGTTGCTTGGATTATGGAGAGTCTCCTGTGGGCCACATGTGGTCCAGATGTCAGTTGTTTAAACCAAGCAAAATTGAGCATTTGGCCATATTTGGACTCTATATTTTTTCTGTCTAGTAACGATTTTAGTTTTATCTTTACTGAGATAAAAGAATGTCACAATTAAACCATGCTAAAGAACATCAGGTGTAGGGAGGTCATTTGTGACACTGACTGTCTTGGGATTGTCAAGACCAGCGGGATGGACAACTGTGAGGCAAGAATGCATTTAATTGCACGTTTGTATTTTATGCACAGTTGGCTGTGAACGTGCAGCTTGTGTTGTTCTGGTTTCATTGTGGACAGAGATTTTTTACAACTGTGCTGCATCAAAAATCTGTGCAGCTTACATGGTAGATGCTAGTTCAGTGATCAACAGTTGAACACATGTAGACTACTGAAGTCAGGTTCATTTAAAAAAAAAAAAAGGTTCTGATCAGGAAGTCCTGGTGGACTTACCACAAGCATATTTTGTTGACTGTCTGCTTCTCATTCTTGAACTACTTTCTTATTTTTTTCTTTAACATATATTACAGGCAGTGCTTGGCATGTTACTGTACTTTAAAAACAACAAACGTGAAAGTTCTGTTCGCCCAAAACAAAAATGATAAAAGTAACACTCTAAACGTCAGTAACTGTAACGGCGTTTTAACGATGGGCCGAGTAATTAGTTCGATTACCCGTTACAGAAAAAACTAACACTGTCAATAACAGTGTTTATTCTTACACCATCGCTGCTTATACTGTAAGTGTGCTCTGTTTGAAATATTTTTGCATCAATGTTTAATTTTAGTCTTTCCTCTTTTTCAGCCATAATGCTGCTTTAACACTGAAATTTCCCAGTCTGGTATTAATAAACTGCATCGGATTCTGATGCTGGATTCTGATTGGGTGCTTCATGTCTAAAGTCAGAAAAAGTTTGGCATCTGCCTTCAATGACAACATTATTCAGCTGTCTGATTTATGTTGAGGAAACATTTAAAATGCTGAGCTGTGTATCCAGTCCATAGTAACTGCACCTTCAGCCCCTTGGGATGTTTTCTTTCACCCTCACATGGGTACATGCAATAATTACATTCAGCATATCCAGCAGAGGCTAATGATTAAAAAGGCTTTCAGATGTTTTATCACAATATTTGTACAATCTCCAGTCTGTCGAACAATTAAATCCAGTAATAAAATCTAATTGCAGGAAAGCATGAACGTCTTGAAGTCATGCCAAAATCACACAAGGCTTCTTGGGAAATACTGAAATATGTGGAGACAATTTTCTCTGGCAGCAGATAAGTTTGGAGTGAAATAAAATACCAAGTACTATTCGACATGCATCAAAAGCTGTGTCGGTATGTTTTACGCTGGCAGATTTTTTTTTGTTCCTTTTACAATCTGGAGAGTTATTGTTGCTGTTTTTGTTGCAATTAAAAATCTAAAAGCCTCAATTTTGCTCTGCACAGATGGAGCCAGTAATTGACTCAATGGTGTGATTTGACACCGACAGATTGTCTGTTTACATTCCTTTCTGTTTGTTAGCTGGTCCTCCACTTTGTTCAAGACTTTAATATAGATGGATTTCCTCAAAAATTTCTGCAGACATTCACCATGTATTATTATTAATCATATCAGTCTAAAGTAAGATGTAAGACGGCTCATGTCATGATGATATTGCCTAAATCATGGCCTCAGGGAAACAAAAATCAACAACAAAAGCTGTTGTTATCAATACCGATAAGCATCAGAATATATGATAATATTTTCTATATGTTACATAATAATGTTGAATATGTGAGGTAATCTTTGATTTGTTTGTGCAGTCCAGGCACGTGACAGCGGCGCTCGGCCTCTCTCGGCTACGGCCACAGTGCTGTGCACTGTGTTGGACAACAATGACAACCCTCCAGAATTCATGCAGTCACTCTTCCAGATCCATCTGCCAGAAAACCTTCCTCCCAGCGTCATCCACACTGCTCAGGCCTCCGATCCAGACCATGGAGAAAATGGTACCATCCAGTATTCAATATTAGGTAAGACGTTCTCATGCTGCTGCATTTGTCAGGCAGTAACTCTTTCTGTAGGTTTTAATGTTATTTTTCTTGCTAACACTTAATTTATAGGCTTACTTCCTGGATCAGATAGTGTCTAATGGATTATTTCCCATGTTTAGAGTGCATCTGATCCTCTGACTGGGTTGGACTAGACCCCATGTTTTCCTGTTATTAGAGATTTCTGTTGTGCATCATTACTGGTTAAAATTATGGCAAAAAAAAAGACTTCAAATAAGCTGAATTTTTCCTTTAAACCCTGTCCACCGTGTCTAGGTGAGAACTACAGAGGTCGATTCACCATCAATAGTCACACTGGTGCTGTCAGTACCACACAGGTGCTCGACCGGGAAGTAACACAGAATTACACTCTCACCATACAGGCCTTGGATCAAGGCCCCATCCCGCTCAGCTCCACCACCCAGCTCCAGCTGGTGCTGCTGGACCAAAACGATAACATTCCCTCCTTTAGCAGTAAGAGCTATCATGCCTCTGTCAGTGAGGGGCTACCAGCTGGAACTGAGGTCCTGCGTGTTAGCGCTTTCGATCCCGATGAGGGGCCTAATGGGGATGTGTCCTTCTCCCTGACCGAGGACAACAGCCAAGGGGCGTTTTCCATTGACGCCTTCACCGGTGTGATCCGCACCACCAGGACTCTGGACAGAGAAAGCCGGGCGCAGTACACCCTCAGAGCTGTGGCAGCTGACAGCTGCAGGCAGGGGCCGCTGACCTCTGTGGCGTCAGTGACCGTCCAGGTGGAGGATGTAAACGACAACATGCCCGTCTGTGATCAGAATCCCATCAACGCCTGGGTTTCTATGCAAACTCCAGCGAACCAGATAGTGACTACAGTGATGGCATCAGATGGTGACCGGGGTGAAAATGGAACTATAAAGTTCTTGCTGTTTGACGAGGAAAATATGTTCGACATCAACACAGAGACAGGAGAGATTTCACTGAGAAGACGAGTGAGGGCGGGTTTCTCCGGCAGGAAGTTGCAGGTTATGGCTTCTGACAGAGGAAATCCTGCTTTAACCACCACTTGCCTGGTTTTCATCCATCTGAAGGGAGAACATGAAGGACTTCAGTTCTCCAGCAAAGTGTACAATGTCACTGTTAAGGAGAACAGCAGAGCCGGTATGTTTTTTCCTCCTTTTTTCTTGCTTTTTGCACTAATACCATTGCAAACTCCAGCTGGATTTTAACTCTTTTTCTTTTTCAAGGCACTTTGTTAGCAAAAGTGGAGGCCATAGACCAAGACAGCAGCAAACGAAGAATCACGTACAACATATTTAGTGGAGACGAGGATCACATTTTCTCAATTAACCATCACACAGGTACAAATGCTTTATTTCTCTTTTCCTACTGTCCAGATAAGAGGGTTTATTGGAGTTCACTGATTATGATTATCAGATGGCACTCCTTCCTTTTTATGTACTTAAAAGAAATTATTATTTAAGTCATGCATAGAACAAATAATTCTCATTCACTCGCCTATTTTATTTTCCAGAATAACTTCCAGGAAACAGATTTTTGACCAATAAGAGTTAATTTTTACGCAATTCTTCAAAACTGCTCTTTCATCTAATCAGGCTGATCAGATTTTATGGTTGTACACATATTTTTTATGATTTTGCACGTCTGATTTTTATCATTTTTGACCCTGAACTCCTGCACAGTTACAGAAAGAAACTATGCGGACACAGTTGATGTGAGCTGAACATACTTGGGTCAAACATGTTTGTAATCAGATCAAAAGTTATTTTTTTCTCACTCCTTTCCCCTCCACCCGTCCATAAATTGTCAAAAACAAAACTTCCATGACTTCAGCAGAAACGCCTTTGGCTGCAGTGAAGGACAGTATTAATAAAACCAGCAGCAGTGAAATTGGAAACAATAAAAAAATCTCATAAAGCAATATTTTATTCATAACAGAACATGAAATCATATCAAATGTGAAGACTGAGATCATTTTATTTTATGAAAATATTATCCCTTTTTTTATGACAGCAACGCAACTAATCTCGTCCCATTTTTTAATATTGGGATTTAGCAGCTTAGCAGGTCTTTGTTCTGCTTTATTTTACATTTAATCTTTATCATATTTAAATTTTATTTTACACCAAATGTTTCAGTTGCTTGAAGGTCTGAACTGCTGGCAGGCGCGTCCAAAAGGCACACCCTTCTATACATCCATAGATTCAGTCTGTAGTTTAGCATTGTCTTGTTGAAATATGGAAAGCTTTCTCTGAAAAAGAAATCATCTGGAAGGGAGCATATCTTTCTCTGTGTGATTCTTATAGTAATGCTTATTTTCCAGCCTTTGTTGCTCCATCCCAACTGATTTGAGATGTGCCGCTGCCATCAAATTAAAGATGACCTCACATTTGTCATTGAATAGTGAAATGTGTCCCTTTGATTTGTTTTATACTTGGGAAAGAAAATATTGGTTTATAAGATTTACAAATCATGTTTTAATCATATTTTTTAAGCAATGTCCAAACTCTCTCTGAAAGTATTCAAATACAAATATATTTTAGATTATATTAATTCCTGCTTTATTGTGATTAACTAAATAACAGATAAAGATCAGCTAGGTCTCCTTAAATGATTTGGGAGCATCTTTGTGTTTCATCGTCATGCTTTCTTCTGATTTAGGTGAGATCAGAGTACAGAAAGATAACTCGTTGGACTTTGAGGTGAGTCCTCAGATCCAGCTGGTGGTGCTGGCTGACAGTGAGCTGCAGACAGCTTACTGCAGGGTCTCCATCACTCTGCTGGACGTCAATGATAATGCACCAGTGTTTGAACAAAGCAGCTACAGAACATCTGTTTGGGAGGGCCAAGAGTACAACACCTATATCATGCAGGTACGCTGCAGTATTTGAACTCTATTTGAGACAAAACACCAAGCAAGCTTTTTTTTTTTTTTTCTTTTGTGATAACAGGTGGCATTAGCCCAACGATCCCACCAATACTAACTTTTTTCTCATGTTTTGAGCAGGTGTTTGCCTCAGATGCTGACAGTGGCCTTAACGGGCAGACTGAATACTCCATCTTGTCTGGTAATCATAACGATGCATTCATTTTGGACTCTGTACGAGGCATCCTCGCCACCAATGTTTTACTGGACCGTGAAATCACTTCCTCATACAAGTAAGCTCAATCTGGATTACCATTATGAAGTAACTTTCACTTAACAAAGCAATATTCCATTGTTGAAGATTTTTGTGAAAAAAGTCATAATAAAAAAATATTTTTTTAACACACAGCATGAGTTCAACAGAATTAGAAAACAATTAGGTTATTAGGATGATTTTCTTAAGAGGTTTGTTTCATTTTATTTGATTAAAAACACATTAAAGTAGCTGAAATTCAGAAAATAGAAATCACATGACAACAGTGGAATGGTTATAGGCATAACCTCACGTAGGGTTTGTCTTTCAAGCATCACCTTTCCTCTAGTAACAGGTCTGCTGCACACACCGCTGAAAACAGTTTTCTTGTGGATGAGACATATTTTCTGGCTCTGAAAGGCAGAAAGACTTGGCTTTGGTTAACCTTCAACGTTCTTTGTAGTGCTACATAGTATCTGCTAATGCTCACTCCTGAAATAAATTACATTAGCTTGCTTGGTTGCGTTCCTTCTGTTTAGACCATCCTCTTGCAGACCGGTCTCTGTGATCGACTGGAGTTCAGTCAGCCATGGCATTGTGCAGACATGTGAAAAGGATTTCATTTTGTGGTCCTCTTATTGCTCTGGACTATGCAGTTTGTTGAAGAGGTCAAAGGGTTTGTCAACTTTATTGTGCAACGAGATGGACTCAACTTGTCTCAAAATCATGACTGTTTTCTGTTATAAATCAGTGAAGTGAAATTGAAGAAATTATCATTTTAATTGTCAGACTTTTCCCTCAGTGAATCAGCTGAATAAGCAAGAGGCCGAGCTTGACCTTTCTGTGAGTGCTCTGGCTTCCATCCACAGCCCAAAAAACCTGCAAATTGTCAATGAGTGATTCTAGATGGGCTGTAGGTGTGTGTATGAGTGAGCACAGCTTGCCCTCTGTCGGACTGTTGGCCTATCCAGAATAAACCTCATCCTTCTGTAGGGGCGTAAATCACAAATTTGATCAGAAAACTTTAAATATATTTTGTGGATGTGGATATATTTTTTGCAGATACACTTCCTGCCACAACATGATTCGATTGGATTCGGGAAACTTTTTTCAAATCAAAATCAGTTCATATCCTTGAAGATGAAGTAGAACATATGATAATCAATCTGACTATAATATAATGACACACCACTTCACATTCTCATCGATTTAAAACAAGAAATTTAATTTTTTAGAACAAAGCAAATGTGAAAAATTTCATGGGTTTTTCCTTAAGTGCATCTTATAAAGGGTTACGGAATTGATGTTTGATCGATGTTGGCTTGTTGATCATTGAATCTATGTATCAGTTTATTGTTTCACCCCAATCACCTCTGTTAGTTCGAAATGTGAATGAAATTGTCTTAGTTGAAAAAAAAACGTTAAGAATTGTTAAACTCAGTATAGTAATGCATTAGGTATTGTAAATGAATATAAGTAATGTTTCAGACCACATCTTGCAGCTTCGGTGAAATGGTTTTCTGATCCTGTTGGGGCTTTGATTTTCCGAACTTTTCCTCATAAGAGAGCTGTCCGACATTCTGCCTGAAAGGCAAGGCAGGCGACAATCCAAGTGCTGTTAGATATCACTATGCTGCCGCTACAACAGAGTAACTGTGGATCACTCTCTAGTTCTTGCTTTTCAGTCTGTAGCTCATAATTTGCCAAATTAAATAGCGTTCATTGATTTCTCAAAGCAGAAAAACTTGCATGCATCATATCTGCTATGTGTATACATTTTAGTACATCTTCTCATGATTATTCAGTGGTAGATAAATACAGTCTATTACACAATAAGATAAGCCTTATTATCTTTTTTGGTATTTACAGGCTGGTTCTGAAGGCAGTCGACAGAGGGAAACCTCCACTCAGCAGTACTACAACCGTTAGGGTCCAAGTGGTGGATGTCAATGACAACAGCCCCACCATTCCACCCATGGAGCCTGCGCTTATAGCTGAGAGTAAGCTTGCTACTCTGCAGCTCTCACCGTATTTTAACACAGTGAGAGCTTAATCCAGCTAACATGGCACTGTTTTCTCTTTCCCTAGATCTACCAGCTGGTTGTGTGGTCACAGAAGTGATTGCAAACGATGTTGATTTGAGTTCAACCATCACTTACAGCTTCACAGGCAACAGCACCACCAGTGATCCCTTTGCTATCGATCCTTACACCGGTGTCATTACCCTGACCCGAGCCCTTGACTATGAGGTGGAGACAGTGTACACTGTCACAGTGTGGGCGTCTGACTTGCTGCACCAGACCTCTGGAGAGATCAAAGTTCAAGTGCTTGACATCAATGACAATGCTCCAGTTTTCACACAAGACTCGTATCAGGTACAAACAATACTGCATATTTATCGGAGTAGATAGTGGACTGATATGTTGCAGATATGTTGTTAGTAGTATTTTTATCCATCTTTTTCTAAAAATAGCAGCCAAATTGGTCGCGTATTGTTGGTAGAAAGTCTCGAGAGCCAATCAAATGAGTTTGTCACCTCTATAAGGACTGGAAAATCAAATAAAGTGAAAATAATTACCATAACAACAGTGAACATTGTAAATACTCCATAAAGTATAAACTGAAACTAATTTTTTATATAGTTGGAGTTCTCCATCTTCTCATTTTAGAAAAATATTAGACATATCCCTATAAATTACTGATAGTTTCCCTTCATTTTAATAACTTATTTCATTACAATTATGTTCATTTTGTTCCAGATATTCTGCATCCTAGTTACTGTCAGACTGCCTACCTGTGTGAACTCCAAGCAGAAATAACGAGTTACCTAAATTCACAACATCCAAAGAAGAAGCTAAAGAGTTGTTTTGATGAATGCAGATATATAAGGCATCAATAGATGCTGCATTAAACAATAAAACGCATTGTATTAGAAAGTGGTAACTGCATGTAGAAAATGATAATGTTCTGAGTTGAGTACTTGTTTGCTTACTCTTGCAGGTGGAGTTGTCAGAACTGACCTCAGAGCACACATTAGTTGTGACAGTATCTGCATCTGACAGAGACTGTGGATTTAATGGCAACATCAGTTACAGGCTGCTTTCATCTCCTCTACAAGGATTCTATATCCAGCCTGACACCGGTAAACAGTTTTACTGATGGGAAAGCTGCACTCTGTCTGATAAACTGTCAGCATTGGATTGTATGTTAGTGTGTCTGTGTGTTATATTTGTGTTAGACTACTTTTGGTTTATGAGTTGACATGATAGCACTGAAAATGAGAAAGCAAAAAGAAATTTTAGGGATATATTCTGATGAACTACGATTGCACTATTACGCTTCTTTTAAAAGCAGTGGAGGCTATAAATCCTTCACAGCTGAAACTAAACCAGTCCTGGTCTGTCATTTTCAATTAGGGTGATTAATAGGCTTTTATTGTGTTTAAACTCCAAATATAATATGAAGAGAAAATAATCTGCACCTTATAGGGCACTGTTGGAAATCTGTTTGAAGGCTAGACTAAAACTCCCTGACTACAGTCCAAAAATGTAATCTGGTGTTTTCTGTGGAGTGGAGGCCTCTCTTTTTCCATGCTTATATGTTTCACAGTGTATGGTGCTGCTTCAGGATGTATGTGGTCATCATGTACAAAGGTTTAAGTGGCAGTGAAGGCGAATAAGAAATTGGATGGTCAAACTCTTTGATGCCATCCAACAAGCAAGTTTCTCTTACAGTCTGCACATGGAAATCATTTAAGAAATGTTTCACAGGACAAGATGTTCCAGTGCGATGTCTAATGAGCATGGCGGTTCTGATTTAACTCTTTGGCCACACAGGCATATAGCTCAGTTGTTATTCTTAGGAGGAACAAATCATAACATTTGAAAGATATTACAGTTTTTCAATCCCTCTGAAGAATGGAGCGTTTGAATATTCCTACCCATCAAGTTTGTGGCTTTGATGATCAGCAGTTTTATTTTATTTTTTATTTTTGTATATCTCCTTACATATACCTAATACCGTCCTAAATCTGAAACTTAAACATCAGCAAATGGGACTTTTGTAGGATTCCAATATGTGTATGTGTTTGGAGTCGATGCCCTATCCGAAAAGCTGTTCAGACTTGAACAGGCTTCTTTTAACAGAAGCCTACTTTTTTTGGTTGGAGTTGCGTTACTTTCTTTAAAAAAACTTTTAAAAACTCTTTACTGTAATCATGATTGAAAGCTGAGAAAGCCCCCTTTTACGTAGAAAACAACTTGAAGCCTGTTATGTTCACTTTACCCCCGATCAGACCCGAGGTGCATAAAATGTGGCTTTATCATCCTGTTAAAGTGTATTTGCAGGTCACATTGTTGTTGTTAAACGCATTCATGGGGCTTGGTAGATGTTGAACAAATAATTTCTAGGCATTTAGGTTTAATTAACAGGTGTGGTATCAGACTGAATATTTCTCAGAAAAGCTGGGAGGTGGTTGACTCACGTGTGCAGCGGTTGTTTATTTTAAGTGGCTCTCTGTAGAAATATCTGCCATAACAGCCATAATTAAATCATTTTTCTAATCCATAATTTTCATTTTTCAGGATCCGTCTTCACCAACAAGCCATTAAAGGCCATCTCAAACAGCAACCTGATTCATCTTCTGGTCGAGGCGAGAGATGGAGGCGATCCAGTACACTCTACCATCACATCCATTGACGTGCTGATTCTGGACTTCAATGACCATGAGCCTGTGTTTGACCAGGATGTTTACACACTCACTGTGCCAGAGGACACACCCACCGACACCACCCTAATGACCCTCTCTGCAGAGGACAAAGACTGGAGTCCTGAAAATACCCACTTGGACTACACCATCATCAGGGGAAATGACGAGAAACGTTTCTGTCTAGAAGAAAAAATGTTTCTGGTTGACAATCAGTTGAAAATTTTCGGAAAGCTTGTTTTGTGTAACCCTTTGGATCGAGAGACAACTGACAGCTATGAGCTAACAGTAAGCGTTTCGGATCGAGGAACACCTTCACTGAACAGTTCAGCTGTCATCATGGTGACTGTGACAGACTGCAATGACAATGTCCCCATCTTTTCCAGTACAGAGTACCATGCACAAGTGAGTGAAAAAAGTCAGATAGGTACCCAGCTGGTCCAGGTCAGTGCTCAGGATCCAGACTTGGACATCAATGGCCTCGTGCGATATGACATTGTTTCTGGGAATACCAAAGGTCACTTCAAGCTTGATTCCCAGTCTGGCCTTTTGGTGGTCGCTCACTCCCTTGACTATGAGGAAGATTTGAAATATATCCTCACCATTAGAGCATCCGATGGCGGTGAAGCATCCGAAAACCATAAAGTGGCTTTCACCGTCGTCTTCATCACAGTTTTGGATGAGAATGACAACACTCCGTATTTCACGTTCAATACAATTAACTGTTCTGTGTCAGAGAACCTCCCAGCATTTACCCCCATATGTTCTGTCCATGCTGTTGACAACGACTTGGGTCCCTATGGCCAGCTCACCTACTCTATACTATCCTCCTGCTTCATGGACTATGGCATGGGCAACCCAGAGAGGAAGGAGGCTTTTGCCATCGATCCCCTCACAGGCAATATTCACACCAGACAAACCTTTGATTACGAGCGAGAAAGCGAACACTGTTTCGTAGTGGAAGCCAGGGACAAAGGTGACAAAACAGCGACAGCGAGAGTCCAGGTGGCCATCAAAGGTGTGGATGAGTTCAGTCCTATCTTCACCCAGAAGCAGTACCATTTTCTCCTGCCAGAAAACATGAAGCTTGGAGAGACTGTTGGCTTTGTAATGGCAATGGACCACGATGGTGGAGTGGACGGGCTGGTGGAGTATTCGCTGGTGAATTCATCACCATTTTTCTCCATTAACAAAACAATTGGTGCCATCTTTGTGTCTGGGCCTGTATATCGCAGAAGAGGTAGCCATGCCACTGAGGACATGGTGGAACTAGTTGTGTCTGCAGGTAGTCCCAGACTGGCTTCCAGAACTACAACCTGCCTGGTTTTTGTCAATATCTCCAGCTCAGCAGAAGCACTTATCGGTGTTCCCCTTGATGCACACATGCTTAGTCTGAGTGTATCACTCATCATGTTTCTCCTTGTCCTTTTAGTCTTTATGGGCTTGATTCTCAGGTACAAAGTCAAAGAAACAGCTATAAGAAAAGTCGCTGCTATTGCGGCACACATAAACCAGAGGAGTGGCTCATCGAGTGGATCCAATAGCCAAGCGCAAAGTGTTATATCTTTGCAGGATTTGACACAGTCCAGTATCTTGGTCACAAAGAGAGACATCCCAAAGCCTTACACTCAGTCTGACTCAAGTGGCCGTGGATCAGCAGAGGGCGAGACAGCTGAGGACCAGGAAATTAAGTGGATCAATGAGTATCCCTGCCGTAAAAGAGACATTTCAAGCAACCCAACCACAGAGATTCCTAACTCAGCCTTACCAGGAGATAATATATCCTGCTATTCCATCAATGTAGGACCAGAACCCATATCTCTTAATAAATGTTTACCCTTGGGATTTGCCAGCACAGAAAGTATACACCACTTCAAAGACGAGGGAGGAGGTGAGGGCCTACTTTCTGCAATACTTCAAGTGAGAGATTCAGAAGAGAACGTAGAGACGAAAGGGTATGCCCCCCTCTCTGAGGCACAAGCCCCGCAAGATTCTATGTCCTCTCTGTTGTGCCTTGAGGAGCAGCTGCATGGCAGCTACAACTGGGACTATCTTTTAGACTGGGAGCCACAATTCCAAACTCTAGCTTGTGTATTTACAGATTTAGGTATGCTCCCTGATGAGGAGCTTCAAGGTGGCCATGAGGACTTAGCAGCTGAGTCTAGCTGTCTAATGTATCCGCCACCTCTTATAACAGGTGTGGCTCAGCCAGGTATTAGGACTGTTCCTCCTCGAAAGCCAGGCCGAGTGCCAAGCCTGTGCAGGAAGACCTCTTACCCTAAATATGTTTATTCACCCTTAGCTAGGAACACAGGACTTACCCCATCAGCTATGACACCCACATTCTCCCCCTCACTCTCCTCGCTTACCATTAGGACCCCCAGTGCTTCACCAGTTATCTCTGAAACTGGGGTAGGGGGGATTAGAGTAGACTCAGGGCCCCATACTGCAAGCCTTTTGGAGGCAGAAATTCAAGTGTAGATGCAAACTTTGATCAAGTCTTCATATGGAACATTCAATTTCAACCCCAACTCATTATCTGAAGGATTTTTAATGGACACTGCACCATTTGATATATTCTAATGCATGCTTGGACATATTTCCACAATTGTTCTACTACAGTAACTTTTTTTATTGTTTTACAGTCATGGCTTTTATTACCTCAAGGGAGCAATACTAAGAACACAACTCATAAGACTTTCATACTGATTTGAATATTTAGATTGAGGTTGATTTCAAAGCTCACTTCTGTAATAAATCTAAATTAATATCTGAAAAAGCCTAAAGTCAAACCTGTCTTGCATTATGTTCTTGTAATGCAATGTTTGACTAAGAGCAGATGTTCTAGTCAGCAATTAATTACTGAATGTTTTATTATAAACATGTTCATATGTGCAGAAAATGAAACACTTTGTTTTTAACAGTTGGTTGCTGTTTCTAAATGGAAACCTTTTCATGGTTAGCATAACTTTGACAACCAATGAAAGGCTACAGTTTTCTGTGGTTATGTCTGTCTTTCTGGAATCGATAATAAAAAGATATTTCTGGTTTGTTTACCTCCCTGCTTTTTAAGATATTTTGCCAACAAAAACCCCTTGAAAAAGGAGTTTATTGCTTCGATCTCAGCCTTAAATAAATGCGATTGATAGTTTTGAATCGATAAAAAAAAATCTAGATTTATGCGAAAATTCTTCATTGACTTACAAATATAGGAATGTGGATTATTTTATTCCAAATTCTGGCTGTTTTGCATTTAGTGATTAATAGAAATTATCTTTTCCCTTTATGATGGCCTCTCTGTGGAATTCAGAGACCCTGTTAATAAACAGCACTTTTTGTATAAATTTGTTAAATTTGTATGACTTTGAATAATATGTTTGCTATAGAATTTTCAATGAAGAAACTTGTTTCTTTTTGGGTTTTTTTTGTTTGGTTTTTTTTGCAATAAACATTAAAAAATATATGATATGGTATCAACCAAGTAGTACCTTGTGCAATGCAATAGGTGTTACTTTATTTTCCTTTCTTGTTCAACTTATTGACTAGAAGAACACTTGCATTGTTTTCCTTTTCCAACCTGGAGAGAAAAACCAACAGTTTAAGCTTTCAAAAGTTTTTATTTCATGTCTCCAGTTCAGTACTTTATTTTACTGATCTATTTAAATATAATACAAAAGACATTTTATCAAAATACATGTAGTAAAAGCGGGACTGGTATCTGAAGCCCAGACAGTCTCACCAGAGGCAGAGAAATAAAAATTGAGGGGGATAATTTCAAGTTTCCCAGAAATCCTGTAAGTTTTAGAAAGTTGTTACCTACCTACCGATCTTCCTTCCTTACATGAAAAGTCACACAAGAAGGTGTGTTCCATCTTTGTTTCTACCCCTCACGCCAGCTCGAAAGTTGCATTTGTATTTTGGCCATTTCACTAATCAAACTGATCTGTAACAAAGATGCATCAGTCCAAGCTCATTTGTGAAAAGGGTGAGATCTGCTTGTTTTTCTGCTTTATTTCCATGTTGAAAACAGATTTTCCTAAGTTTAATGTAGCCATTTTCCACTTTGATTCAACCATCAGATACAATATTTCCATTATTTCTCTGGCTACCATTTCATCTGTTATAGTGGCAGTATAACTGTTTGGTTTGGCTGTCTAACATTAAAATACTGGTGAGCTGTCTCCTCAAATTGGTCACAGTAATGGAATCAATTCATCAGTTTTTCAGTGTTACCACTAAGCAATGCCACATCCAAAGAAGTCTCAGCCTTCAACTTTCAACGATGATTGCAAAGGGATGAATGTTTGTTAATTCAAACTTCTGAGTCCTTGTCATCACTGACTCAAGTGTTAGAAATAAATAGTAATCATGTGTTTGATAATCAGGCAGCTAAATTCCATCAACAGACCCCCAGTCCCTTCTTAACTTGTGGAAAATGAGCTTTAAATGCATTTTCCGTGTGCTATTTAGGCTTTAGAGACTTTCTCTCATTTTTCCTTTTGTTGTCTAGAACAGTGATCTGAACATCTAAGAATTTTGCCTCTCAAAGGAAAGTAAGAAATATAAAGTGATTCGACATGGCTCCACTTGGTCTGCTGCTAATCCAAATGTGCTGCCTTCAGGGAAAACATGGACTGGGGAAGCTGAAGAGCCAATGTCTTTATCAGATAGCTCCATGAAAGATAATAAACAGCCAGGCCTTGAACCATACTTGCCAATAGTGCCCTGCTTGTAGTCACTGATAGCTGCGTAATTATTTCTGGCCTGAGTTGAGTCTCTTCCGTGCTCTCGGTGGGTTTTGACAAGCTCTACACTTTATCGTATTTGTGATTTCAGTGACTCCTTGGCCTCAGATTTATGGTGATGGAGGAGATTTCCTGCTATATCAGGTGATCTAGCCAAACAAGCTTCTGTGTCTCAGCACATAGTTCACCAGTCCTACAGCTGGATCTTTATCTTTATCATGGATCATTATCAAATATGGACTGTCACTCAGTTGGGTGAGTACATTTGGTGAGAGAGAGGAGGAAGTCTCATGTGTAATGTGATTCTGTAGCACCACCACAAAGACAGACGTTTTTCCATAAATTTTCTTTTAAAATGAAATTATTTAATGGCTTTTTCTGGCTCGTTAAAGCACATTTAGTTGCCTTTTGTGTGTCTGATAAAGTGTAAATATATACATTTGTGTTGAGTTTAACTAAACTCTACCACTTCCCTTCAGCCAATTTTTTAGGTACATCTGTTCAGTTGCTTGGTCATATAGCTAAATTAGTTAATTACACACAGCAACTTAACATTTTGTAGTCATATAGACATGGTAAAGGAACTTGATGAAGGTCAAAGTAAGCATCAGAATGAGGAGGAGAGGGAATTGAAGTATCTCTAGGATTTACAAGGGAATTGGTCTGAAAAAGAGAAAATATCCAGCGAGCAGCAATTGTCTGGATGAAAATACTTGGTTGACATTGGAATCAGGGGAGTAGGGGTGTCACGATCTCGATTTTTAATCGAAATCGATCGAAATTACGTCCAAGTCTCGAGCACCGAAGACAAGGAGAGGATCGACGATTCCTCCCCAGCTGCACATCCCACAGCGACATAAACTGCTTCTTCCCCGCTCTGCTTTCCTTCCCTCTGCTCCGCTCACTACCTGAGGGGAGGGGCTGCTCCTCTGTTGCAGCAGCAGCTGATAGGAGTAAAGTGAGACAGTCAACTTTACGAAACGCGTAAGTTCAATAAAACCCTCCCGAGTTGAAAGTCAAAACATGACGTCCTTTGCGAAGACAATACTCGCCACATGTTCAGCAAGCATAAACTTTAGCAAAAACAGCCGGGTTTCTATGAGCACAGCGCTTATCAAGCTAACAACAAACAGCTCGCGCTGGACCTGTCAGCTGCGTGCTAACGCTTTCTAGCACTTGGCTAGCCGGCAGGGGTAGCCCCCTGGGGTAGCTAGACCACCCCAGACTTTATACTGTAATGTATCTGTTGTGACACACCATACCTGCTGATAAGTGCTCAAAGCCTAACTGTGGATAACACACTGTTACATCTTGCTAAACCAGTTATCTTAGGACTTGTTTTGTCACACAGTGCCTTACCAAAAAAAAAAAGGAGTGTCACTTAATTTCCCCGTATTAAAGTACAAATTAAATCATCCATGTAGATATTACTGCCATTTGTGATACATTACACAAAAATGAAATTCAATTACTTATATATGTAGCCCATCTTTTGAAATATGATTTAGTTTATGAAATATGATTTACTTTACGTTATGATTTATAAGAGAACAAAATCGAGAATCGAATCGAATCGTGACCTTAAAATCGAAAATCAAATCGAAGATTGGGAGAATCGTGACACCCCTACTGTATACTGTAGTGTATACAGTGAACTGCTAAATGTTATTTCTAAAGTGGAAAGCGCATTATGTGTCAATTCTCTGGCTACCCAGTTTAGTCCAACACATCTTCAAAAGGAGATTTTTTTAAACCTGGGGTCTAGTTTCATCTTTCCTCTCATACATGTGAGTGATGGAGAAAGGAATTTTCAAGATAGCTCCAGTATTTAGCCAGACAGGCAGCTAGCAGCCCAGGTAATGATAAGTATAAGGCAACTGCTCCCGCGTAAGTTCACCCTATAAATGTGATTTTTTTCCACACTAAAGTGCTCTGATTGTCTCAACGAGTGTCTGAAAACGTACTAGAGAGGAGAAATGAACGAAAGTATCTGTATTACCTGGCGATCGCTATGTTTTGGTGTCTGTGTCCTGTTGTCTGTGTACAAATCTTGCGGGATTATCCCGAAATCGCACGATAAAATGCATAAACACACCACTGGGAGATTCCACCACCTGACAAGTGAGGTGTGATGGAGCAGGGAGAGACATACTGGCTGTGTCCGAACGTGCACCCTATGCCCTAACCCCTCAATCACTACATAGGGCTGCACTACATAGTGCACTATGTAGGGCACTCATTCTGATGGCGATTCGGACATGAAGCTCACTACTTTCTCCCCGCCACAGATCACGTGACTACCAGCCGTTGCCACAGCAACCCCAGACGCCGTGAATACCTCAGTCCTTATCGCCGGTCAAGATCAAATTCACACTGTCATTACATTATATACTTAAATCGTGTTTTATTCCTTTTTTGTTCAGATGTTTTCATATATGACAGCCCGACAGTTTTCATTTTCATTTCAACCTGCTGCTCTGATGTTCATGACGCCTGTCAGCGGATGCAGCATTTTCCAACAGAGAAATAGAGCCACTTTTAAACTTTAGCATCTTCTCACCGACAAATTGAACTATTAATGACAAAAATAAGAAAAAGACGGCAGATCAGAGGACGAGCATGGGGAATGCCGCTTGTTACGTTAGCAATACATCATGTTAGCCCCTGCCCGCAATGCATTGTGGTTACTAGACGGGGCAATATTGACCATCGATGCTCACTACTTTTCAAGATGCATTGTGGGTAACTTTGAGTGCACTACTTTTTTCCTTCTGGACATTCGGACACCACTACAAAATGGCGTGAGCCCTGTATAGTGCACTAAGTAGGGAATAGGGCACACACTCTGACACAGCCACTGAAAACCTGCGACCGATCAAAGCGCTTTGACATTACACGTCACATTTGCACACACATTTATACAGCACTTATATTAACACATACCGAATGTTTCTATACACATACCCCTAATAGTCAAAGTGGGGTTCAGTGTCAGGGGAATATCAACGCTGACCTTCAGGTTGGCAGGCGATTGCTCTTCCACCTGAGCTAGAGCCGCCCCGATTCACAGAACCAAATTGAACACCCCTGTATATGATGAAAGAGGTCACTGATATTTATGATCTACGTCTATAGAAAAATTTGAGCTTGGAGGCTCAAGCTTACATTGGGCATAAGGTGTGAAAACATGTCTCTGTAATCGAACAAACCAGAGTAGTTTTGCTTAGTTTAAATCCAAACAAAAGAATATCAGCTTTGGGACTTCACGCCTTAAGTTTGCTCTAACAACTGCTACAATACACCTTATCTTCTATAGTCTTCCTATGTGAAACAGGTCACCTTGCAGTGACTCATAAGCAGGGATACATAATTAGCTTACCTGTTACACCAGTTACTCATTGACTCATCCGCCCATGTTGGCAAGGATGTTCAAAGCGACTCAATTGTGTTAGCTGCCCACTATAATTTACAACCGGCAAGGAAACTGTAATCATTGGGAGGTCATAAATTGAAAACTGAGAGGCATGGGAATGTGCCGTTAGTGTCACAGCTGCTCAAGTCAACTTCCTCCCAAAGTGCATTTCCTCATTTCACTTCAGCCCACATGGCTAAATGGACGGGCGCTTTCCGTTTTAGGAAACCAGACAAGGATAAATTACAGACACACCTAACCTCAGCGTTAGTAAGATATTTCCATGAAAGCCTGGTGAGAGTCGACCTAGATGACAATAGGAACCAACGGTTGAACAGTACAATACGGGGACATTTGACGATAAATGTTTTCTAGACTGATCTGCTCAGTTGAAATATCCACATATAAATGGCTTAAAATACATAGGTCAACCATGATGTGGGTCAAAACTGGTCACAAAGGGCGGAAGGCTGGTAGCTAGCTTTGTATCCAACTGGTTGCCTCTCTAGCCACCCTTTTCAAAACTAATCACGATGGTAGCGACCACCATCAAACCAAAGTGCAATCTGAAAACACATAACAATGAATCTAGGTCCGTAAAGGACAGCTAAAATCAGCTGTTAAAAAGGTTAACTCAAACATCGGTCAACCTTAAGCTAATATTGTGCAAGAGAAATGCTAACATTACCTGCACAGACACACCAGCTCATTGTACAGCTATTGGTAACGTTAACTCTCGTATGAAACTCCGGACGACGCTGAGCTTGGAAATATTGTGGTGTTAATTGGTAGCCAGTGTGATTTAGCTTACAATAAAACCAGGTAAGTCAGATGAAGTCGTTCCTTTCATGTTGTCTTCTTTTATATAGAATATAGCTACAGCCACAGTAGCAAGCTAGCGATGCTACTTTAGCTAGCAGGTTAGCTCAGTTTCGCACTTTGCCTGCCTTTACCAGGAACGTTTGTTAGTCAGACTTTAAATATACAACTCGGTATGATGCCGTTAACTCACTTCATGGAGGCTAATATAAACTAAACAAACAAACAAGCAAACAAACATTCAAATAATGTCTAAGCCTGTTGAAGATTTAACCAATGAATGTAGCGACCATTCCTGCGATTTAAGCTTTCTTTGGTAAGCTAGCGAAGCTACACTGGTAGTCTTCTCAGACGCCTCCCCTCATGCAACTTACTTTGGTAGCACAGAATTGCAGAAATCATCTTACAATTTGATACGCAACTCTATCGTACATCATCATAACAATAAAGAAGCTGTTAGTTTGGATAGTTATTCTGTAAAATACTTACAAAGAGCAGGCTAAACATTGAAATCCCGTGACTACCCCGGAGAAGGTGGAGGGAGTGCAGACACCGCTGTCAGGTTGCCTTTTTGTTCCTCTTCAATGTGGCAGCTTGGATTCTCGTTGTAGGTCGGACTCTGTTGGCGGGGAGGAGCCTCCTAGGTTCTTCCTCGAGATGTTCAGGGACTGTAGGAAATTTATACGACGGAAGTACACTAACATTGCGAGGCAAACTAGTGGAGTGTCACGCCGTAGAATGTGGGTACATGCAGGGAGGACGAGCAAAGTACTTTAAGTACAAATAATATTGATTAAAAAAAGACAATAAGACCACAATAAACACTCGTTATATGACTATGACAGGTCTCATAATTAATTTTAGTCAAATACGACAGTTTTAGATCATTGTCCTTCATGACGTTACTTCTGTATTTTGATATTATACATTTTTTTGTTTGTGAGATATTTCGTTTAGGATTTTCGCTTGGATTTGGGTAGTTTTTAATCAACTGATCATGAAAAACGATATGCTATTACCAAACAACATCTGGGTAACCGGCTGTCAGGCATCAGATAATTTAAAGAGATTATGCAGTTTACCGTGATCACTCAAATGTAACACGGAGGCTCTGGCGTCAATAAGACGTAAGAAGAATCCGAGTGAGTGAAGACAGCTCACCATGGTGACGACAGTTCCAGAAAGTTAGAGCAACACATTATCCCTGTACCCAAAAAACATATGTATTCTTTAAATAAATAAATAAAAATAAGAAAGAATCTTTTTAGAGTGTTATGTTGTCAATTTAATCTTTCAAAATTTTGAAGAGCTTCAGTGATTGTGAATGACACTGATGTGCTTGTTTACAAACAGACAAGACAGACATACATTCTACTAAAAAAGTAGATGTGGGCTATATATCAATTTTTACACTTTAGTGGGTCTATTCATTTTGAAAAAAAATAAAGTTAATTAAGCTCTATTTCAGACTGATCTGTCTGTCTATCTACACTCTCCCATTATATACAGGTCTGTCTCAGAAAATTAGAATATTGTGATAAAGTTCTTTATTTCCTGTAATGCAATTAAAAAACATGAAATGTCATACATTGTGTATTCATTACAAATCAACTGAA
>JAVQJG010014532.1:0-21750 GCA_036024015.1 Craterocephalus amniculus
AATAAAATAAAATAAAATAAAATAATAATGACTAAAATACATTTAATTAATTAATTCGTTAAAATAAAATGAAAAAGTTTTTGCATATGTCATTTTAAGATTTTTAATAGTCAATAACAATACAAAAATCAAAAATCACTTAATACATATAAAAAGCGCAACTACACTCAAAACTTCACAAAAACTAGCAGACCTTAACTAATTTTGTTGTTTTCAAGGCTTTCATTTTTAACCATTGTCAGCTTTTGTTGCAGTTTGAACATGATTTAATACAAGGGTATTTAATTAAGATACGAGGTTATTTTTCCTATAAAGAAAGAAAATGTAGCTGTATTATTATTTTATAGAGGCCAGATGTGAGTGAAGACAATCAGGTATAGGGGGGAGCCTATGTTTTGTTTTTGTTGTTTTTTCTCAATCCTCCAGGCCTCATACATTTTTAGGCTATACACAAAAGATTTTATACTACCACTAATACTGTTTACAGTAAATTACAGATACCTCTTGTGTCCTCCAAAGTATGCCACGTCCTAATCTTTGAACCACCTGAAAGAGGGAGGAGGCAGGTACGTAGTCACGTGGTCAGACAGGTAGAATCACTACAAAAACGGGGAGCGTTCAGCCATTACTTCGCGATGGTGACTGCGGCAGACTTCACGTAAAAAAATAACACGCGATCTATATTTGTAAAGTTAAAGCCGCGTCTACCTCCCGCGTGTCTCACCTACGCATCTCCGTAGGCGCTGTCTTTCACTTTTGCATAGGATTATAGTAGTATTTTGGGGGGTGTTGTTTGCGTTCAGATGACGGCGCAGGTAGACTACCTGGTGGTGGTTTTCACCGCCACATCTGGCACCAGCGGAGAGCTACTAGGATCTGACGAAAAGGAGCTCTTGCAGTTGGTTTGGCAGTTGGTGGATGTAAAGAACAAAACGGTAAAAGAAAAGAAAAAATATCCTTATTGACTACTTGTTTTCTAAATTTTGTCATTTTTAAAGCAGGAAATCGAATAATGAGTTAACAAGACTGAACTGGAACTGATAAACAATGTTATAATGAATTAATAATTAGTTAATAATGCCATTTGTTCAGATTATTCTTTATTTACACATTTGCTGAAAATAATATTTAGGCTATTAAAATAAAATAGGTTACAAAGTCATCCAGTATGACAAGATGCCTTTTCCTCTTGTCTGAGGAACAAACACAGGAGAATTTTCTCATCAGAGTCAACATAGCTGCTCAATTATATTAGCAATAAATATCTATTTAGATATTCAGCTCTGTCATAGTATCATACACCCTGAGAGCCTGTGTAAGCGACTGTTTCAAGACTGACTTGTTTTCTTCTCTGAACCAGTTGGGCAAGGTGAATGAGCTCCTCATTAAGCCTGACCTCTTAGACTTGACAGAAGAAAAAGCAGAGGAACATGTGGTGGAGGAGAGCCCTGAGGAGGAGAACGAGTCTGGAGCAGATTGCGTTTCCACAGCTACCAGTGTTGACAGTGCTTTAAACCTGGTAAATAATGTCTCTTGACTCTAGAAACACATTATGAACCTTTATTTTATGGTAATTATTAATATATTCTGGTTAAAATCCCTGGTGTCAGATCATGTTTTTTATTTCTCGTCTAAATGGACGATGTCCCCTTTTTTCTTTCGCAGTTTAATCTACAACTGACGAATGAGGTGAACAGCGCGGGCGCAGGCACGTCGCTGTGTTTGTGTACAGACGGGCAGCTCCACATCCGTCAAGTGATTCACCCTGAGGCTGCGAGCAAGGTGAGCAAGCTGGGCAGGGCGAACACCTCGGAGCCAGGGCGGATGTTCACTCGCTGCTGCAGGAACCATCAGGGTTGTGTCAGCACTCTTCTCTCAGCTGAATTAAATGTTACCGTGAAACTGATCTACAGGATAGAGGCACCAAAACAAACCTATCTTTTGACACAATCCTATGCTCTTACTGTACTTGTGTGCACATAGCAGAGCTGATGACATTCTCCCACATCTTCAAACTGTTTTACTCAAACAAGTACAATGAAGAAAGAAGTGTATGTTTTACCAGGCTGAGCAAACAGGGTGATGAGAATCATAAAGTAGCAGCTGTTGATGGGCAACTTCACATCCTTTCATAAATGTCTCCCCCCTTTAGAACATCCTGGTACCGGACTATTTCTACTCCTTCTTCGACCTTCGGAAGGAGTTCAAGAAGCACTTCCCCGGATCTGACCTCAAGGCTTTGAATGTACACAACATGGCAAACTGTATCCCTTCATATGTTGTGTGTTTACATCCGCTCACCTGTTGACCTGGTTGTGTTATTAATCAACTTTGTTTTTAGATTGTGCCGTGTCATTGTTTTTTTCTTTTCAGTGGGATTTTATGTGCATGTTGTACCCTACAAAAATAACATATTAAAAGTTAACAAGCCAGGGTGTTGGCTGCAGGGTAAGAGGTTTTGAAATGCAAATAAGGAAATAATGGCAGCACCTTGCTAAGCCCTTAGTGAAAGAGTGTGTGCTTCGCCGACAGGGCAAACTCACACACCCACTTGTTCAGTACCTGACGTCTCGTGTTTAACTCACTTAACTCTCTCTTATTTTACCCTTGTCTTTAGATGAGTAACTATATTTTTAGTCTTGTTTACTTTTCTTAACCGGCTCCTCCTCAGCTCTTAGTATACCTGTTGATGAACCCACCATGTGGGATCCCTCCACTCCTCAGGATCCATCGGCCACATTACCTGCCGAAGTCGCTGTGCAGCAGGCGCGGCTAATGTCCAGCATTGTTCTCGCTCTGCTCTCTGAGCCGTTTTGTGAGTATCACACACGAGATTTGATGTGAAGCACTTTAGTTTGACATTTATGCTCAACTGTGTGTGTTGATAAGTGAGACACACCATCACAAAACTGCTATCAATTCACACGTTAAAAGCTAAAAGAGATTTATTTTATATCAGAAGGTATTTTTAATGGTTTATTAAGCAAAAAAGCAAAAATTAAGCAAATCCCTCACTTTCCTTTTAGTATAAGTCAAGTCAAGTATTTGAGATTGATTTTCATCACTCTTGGGCTCAATAGATTAAGAGTAATTGAAAATGAGTAAACATGTTGACTGCATCCCAAAGTGAACTGCCCTTTATACTGACTTATTTGTGCTTATTCAGAATGGATGCAGCATAATGTGTGTGCATATAAGACAGGGTGGAAACGAATGAATGAATGAATAATTAGAGTTGTTCCGATACCAATACCTGTATCGGAAATGCCTCCAATACTGCCCCAAATTCCAGTATCGGTATCGGCGAGTACTGGAGTTCAGGCACCAATTAGATACCATAATTTATGAAAATAAGTGTCTATTTACTGACTAGCTCTATTAGCTCTGACACAGTTCTTCTTTATTGTTCTTAAAAAGGTTGCACTGTGCAGCTGATAGTAACGATGTCAGCGGTGTGGCAGTGATTCACACTGGATTCTCCCACCAATAAGACTGCATCTGAAGATAAATGGCTTCAGTTTGCTGGATTCATTCATGTTTTACAAAGTGTTAACCTGAGCCAGGCCCTATCACAATGCTAATCATATCAAAGTCATGCAGGTGGAACATGACATTTGTTTTATAATATAGAGGCATCTGTACTTGATATCGGTCGATACCCATGGCACAAGTATCATAATCGTTATCGGGAGCAAAAAAATGGTATCGGAACATCTCTATGAACAATGATTATAAATTGTCTCACTTTCTTTTTGTGCTACTGTTTATGTTTTCACTTATAGCTGTGTGATTTAGAAAAACCTTACTTTCCCGTTACAGGCCACACATTTTCTAATCCAGAGAGAGTCAGCGAGAGGTTTGAGAGTGGCACTTGGTGAGTCCAGATACACTTCCCTTTCTGAAATCAACAATTCACCTCCCGCTGTGCTAATTTCTGTGTGGGGTTGGCTGTGTGCAGCAGCAAGATGGAGAAAGTGTGCGACAACACGGTGATCAGAGCCAGAGGGTTGCCATGGCAGTCTTCTGACCAGGACATCGCTCGGTTCTTCAGAGGCCTCAACATTGCCAAGTATGTTGTAGATTTTTCACAGGCCTTATATGTTCATTTATTCAGATCATTGTGTGTATTTTATCACTCGCCGTCATATACCTGCTGCTGCATTAACCCTACATATGTTGTGTTTTATAGAGGAGGGGTTGCACTGTGTCTCAATGCTCAGGGGAGGAGAAATGGAGAAGCGCTTGTTCGCTTTGTCAGTGAGGAACACAGAGATTTTGCGCTGCAGAGGCACAAACACCACATGGGCAGCAGATACATTGAGGTAACCTGTCCAGACATCCCAAATTAGGGAAATAATCCCATTTATTTTCTCTTCATTCATTGTTGTTGATGTTTCCAGAGACCCCTGTTGTTGCAAATACTCTTAGATAAATAATGTTTCTTTCTAACGTCAGGTTTATAAAGCGACGGGAGAAGACTTCCTGAAGATAGCTGGAGGTGAGATGATGATATTTCTATATGCATGTTATGGTCTTGAAGGGGTAATTAAAGCCCTGAAGATGTGGTTGTCTGCCTCCGACACATTCCCATAATTAAAAATCCTCTGAAAAATGGAAATCTATCATAACAAAACATCATTCTGTTTGGCAGCAATAAGTCTTTTCCAAGTCTCTTAGATGTTTTGCATCATTGTTGTCTGTAAAGGAAAATCCTAATTCATGATTTGCTGAGAAAATTGTCAATCATGACTCAGCAATGCTGTTTGTTTATTTATGGTAATATGGCATTCAAAAGTTCGGCAACAAGCCACAAGTCATTATCGAGTCATCTGACCTGCATATTTAAGATTTTATTCATATGATGAAGGCAGCAGAGGAAACAAACAACCTCATGACAACATCCTTGAGTTTATCATCACAAAAACGAAAGGTTTGGACTGTCATGAAGGAATTAAAATCAACTTTCGCTGCATTACTGAAAATGAAAGAGGAGCACAAGAAAACCACGTCTTCTGCTCAATGAACAAAACAAAATGCATCATGATCTGTAGTTAAAGGCGTGTCTGTGTCTTTGTGCCCATCAGGTACTTCGAATGAGGTGGCGATGTTCCTGTCGCGTGAAGACCAGATCATAGTGAGGATGCGAGGTCTTCCTTTCACCGCCACACACGAGCAGGTGCTCGCCTTCTTCTCCCCGGGGGACGGGCTAAAGGAGATGTGTCCTGTCAGCGGAGGGAAGGATGGCATCCTATTTGTTCGCTACCCAGACGGGCGTCCCACCGGAGATGCTTTCGTGTTGTTTTCCTGTGAGGAACATGCTCAGTGTGCGCTGAGAAAGCACAAGGAAATCCTCGGGAAACGATATATCGAGTTGTTTAAAAGCACGGCAGCAGAGGTGCAACAGGTGCGTCGGTGTGCTTCTTTATTCAGTCTGTGGAAAATTGTTATATTTATGCATTTCATGCCCTTTAGATTAAAATTATGGCACTAACTGTTTCTTTTTCTTTCGAATTTCTCTGGGCGTTTGGGTGTATCTCATACTTTCTTGAATTATTGGAGCAAGGCTTTATGGGTGGGGACCTGCATAACAAGGTGTGCTGTTGTGTGCATATTTGCCTTTTGTGTGTTGGTTCACAGTTATTCTATCCATATTTTCTCCTCCTTCTTTGTGTCCTGCTCTCCCAGCCTTACAAGATCAACTGGTGTTTTTATTTTCTTATCTGTGAGGATCTTTAATGCAGGCTTTTATCTATTGTAACATACAGAGCTTTTATTGATCCTTTCCAGAAATGCAAACAAGCTGGTGTCCTGTTGGCTACAAGCCAGCTCCTGTCTGACATTGCAACACATTTGGACTTATTGTACACGTCATAGTGCCTAAGAGGTGGCACCCTTTAATTTTAACTACTGCTTTTCTGGGAGAGACACAGATAAGGCTCTGTTGAACGACAGTGGTTCTCTGACAGTGTTTGCGCTGGGCAGAGTGTGTGATCTCAAACTGCTTGTGTGTTTTTAGGTGTTAAACCGGTATTCATCAGCCCCCCTGATTCCTGTCGCCCCAGCCCCCCTGGTTTCAATGCTACCCTCAGTGTCTCTCCTGCCCCCTCCTGGTGGTGTGAGGGACTGCCTGAGGCTAAGGGGGCTGCCTTACACTGCGAGCATAGAGGACATCCTCACCTTCCTGGGCGAGTTTACACACGATATCAGACCACATGGTGTGCACATGGTGCTTAACCAGCAGGTACATGCACCAACCGTACCGACACACCCAACGGCTCGCATACTTTCTGACGAAAAATTCACAGGACAAATTTTTAATGCGTATTTCCAGGGCCGTCCGTCAGGCGACTGTTTCATCCAGATGGTTTCTGTGGAGCGTGCTCTTCAGGTCTCGCAGCGGCTTCACAAGCACGTCATGTCCAGCCAGCGCGGGGCAAACAACCGCTACGTGGAGGTCTTTCCCTGCAGCGCAGAGGAGATGGGCCTGGTGCTGATGGGAGGCTCCCTCTCACACATGCACACACACACACACACCCGGAGCAGGAGTGGGACAGGGATCAGCCCGCCGCCATGTAAGTCCAGACGTAAGTGCTGCTGGGAGCTGGGGGTGCTTCGGGACTGCAGGGTAGGTGGGCTCCTGCCGTGGTGGCAGAGTTGCTGGTTTTTTCTCCAATCTAGAGCTGTGGGAGGATGGGGACGGGGATTCAAAACTGTGTGTGAGTCTGTGTGTGTCTGAGTGTGGGTCTTCTTTGTCATTAAGTGGGATTGATTCACCCATCTGCATGCAAGAGAAACCTGATGTGAAAACTGTTCTGTCATTTTTCACCTGTGTTCACACATTTTGGTTAGAAACTGTGGCGTAATTTTTCTGTGGCCTGTCTGCTGCTCGTTCCTAATCATTCTCCCTTATCACCACTTTAATAATTCATAAAGATCTGACAGGATTGGAAAAGTGTAAGCCAGACAAAGTGATCCCTAACAAAATATGGTAACATATGGCTTACACCTTTTCAATCTTATCCAGTTGGTGCTGGCTGGTGGGATTTAGTGTTACTAGAGCAACACACCTTGGAAAGTTTGTTCTGTTGATCTTTTCTGATTAGAAGCAGTGCAAAAAGGTGGCCAGAGCTGGTGCTTAGATGTGCTTTGTTCCCTGTGTCTGTGGTCAGGATTAGAAATGTAATAATGTCTGTGAACTGTTGGCTTTGCAGTGCAAGTATTAACACGAGTGATCCACTGCACTATAATCTTAGAATCATTTAAAGATTTAAAGGTAATCTCTGCTAATAGTAAACACACAAGTCCGAAGTCAGAAATCATGTTCTGGATTTGCGAAAATGTTCAGGAAGGAACACCAAAAACTTATTTTTGTCTTTATGCAGAAAAGACTTGCTATTAGCGATTGTGCAGTTCTTATTATGAGAATACTGGCTCAGTAGACTAATGTGAAAGTAGGAAAAGTAGAATCGCGTTAAATGCTGCAGCGACTTGCAGCTGTTGATCAACTGACTTTGAGACAATGCAAGTTTTTCACCTTGCAGACACATCACTGAGCAGAAAAAGCTCAACATGCACACACACACATGTTCAGTGCTAATTGACGGCAATGATGGCCATGCTTTGCATCTTGCATGAGCTCTTCTTGTAGAATCAAACAATGACCAGAGTTCATCAGGAATTTGTGTATTTCTGACTTTATGTGTTTGTGTGTGTGTGATTGTGAAGTTTTTTTCTTTGTCTCTCCCTCCGTTCCCTCTTTTCTAGGTTTATCTCCACCATCCTACGCCTTTGCCCCGGTTCCACCTGTGTTTCCCACAGAGGCTGCCGCTGCTATCTTCCCTCCCATTGGGCAGATGCTGCTGGCCCCTCGGCCCCTGCCACCAGGACATGCTTACTACCCCGCCTCAGCTCAGCTTTACATGAACTACACAGCCTATTACCCCAGGCGAGTCCTAATAACTGCATCGTCTGAATTAAAGATTCCTCCGTCGTTTTCAACTTCATCATCTCGGAACAAAGCGCAGCGTTTTTTGATTTGTCATTGTGGTTCAATATTAGTAAAATGCCATTACCATGAAAAGAGTGTGCTGCTGAGTGAGAAATTACGCTGGTATTCTTTTCTGGTTTGTTTTTCTCAGCTTTCTGTTTGCACAGCGAGTATTATAGTGAGCTGAATGGCATGAGTGCTGTAAAACACTGGTGCAGGTTTTGTATATTGAGTCCTTACAAACAATGTTTTCCAATCCTGACTTTTTTTAAAAATGTGTCCAAATTCTTTCACAAACAATTTCTAAACCTGAAAACACAACTCACTGCTTTTGGCGCACTTATCACAACGATTACTTAAAAATAAACACATAGAATTAAGTTGTTTTTTACCCAACAGGTTTCACTTTGTTTGCTTTTTGTTGTTTACCAATGGGAAAAGTTCCTACTCTTATGTTGGAATCTATCTTTCCAAGGAGAAAGCCTGGGACAAGGGTAGTTAATAACTGAAGATTGTTATCTGAGAACTTGGTAAACATCAAGTGACCTCTGTTTCTCCCTGGTTGGAAATTTAGATGCACTTCAGAATAAACCCAAAGTTACTCATTGCTTTGTCGTGTGCCATTTCTGACGGTTACCTCTATATTTCTTGTCAAATTTGCAGTTCTTTTTAAAAAAAATGTTTCTTTGTTGGCAACCAACTGGTTCAGAGGAGAAATCAAGACAACAGTCTTGACTTACCCTCCCATTTTTATCTCTACAGTCCACCTGGTTCACCTACAACTGTCGGTTTCTTCCCCGCTCCTTCTTCCCTCTCTTCCCCTGGAGGGCTGGTACGAATGCCAGGCCTGCCTTACAACAGCAGCGGTGTTAAAGACCTCATTACCGCTGTGCAAGGATACCAGGTAAGATAGTTTCCTTCAAACACACCATGTCTACTTCATAATTTTACTAATTTATTGCTCATATTTAAAATCGCCGTGTGGCTTCAGAGTCCACATACCTCACTGTATGTCCCAAATGCTTTATTCAAATCTCCTCCAGTTATGGGTGTGTGTTTTCAGGCATCCATTGTGGTTGCCCAGAGGCTATCAAACTCGTTTATCCTGTCTACTCTCCCTGTTCTGTCGCACATGCACTGCTGCTTGCTTCAACTTGAACTGGAGGAACTTAAGTTTTTATTATCTAAACACAGCACAGAGTGAAGCATCACAGGGAAAATAAAACAATACTTTGGGATTTATTCTGAATATTTAAGATAAACTCGGACTAGGAATGTATTTTCCCTCCTCTTTCATGTCAGTCGAAAGATTTCTTCCGGCCCTCATTGCTGTGAGGTAATTGTTTATAGCTGCATTTGTCTCAGTGGTATGTTTCTGTCACCCCCACCCCTCCCTTCCTCATGCCACAGTACGCACCCGAGGATGCTCTTATGCACGCCCACGGGCCGGTGCATGCTCATGACCCGGCCAGGACATTGCTTACGCAGCCCAAAGAATGGGTGTGTATTTAAGGTGTCTGAGGCAGGTGGCAGGTAAGGATTGGCTGAGGGCACAGTGAGGGGTACTCTTCTTTAGACAACTGTTTTAGCTAACGCTTGACTGGTCAGCAGGGGTTACTGGGCTCAACATGATTTTTCTTTGGTTTCCTATATAAAGAAAACATTTTCCACTACTTTCACACAGCAACAACAAAGGGAACATATTTGATTGGGCTAAGTGGTTTGAGGAATTTGGTGTTTTTTTTTAGGATTTTGACTTGGATTTGCTTTATTTGCATTTCTGTCCTCTCAAGAAAGGATTAAATGAAACGGTGATAGGGAAGAGAATCAACTGATTGTTCACTAACCTCCCTGTCTTGATAAAGTGGTTTTCCAATCAATCATAATAAGGCTGGATTGTCTAGCTAAGGGTTATGGACATGCAACAGAAACCTATCAATAAAAGCATAAGGAACGGAGTAAGCACTGTGTATGTCTAGAGAATAAGCTAGAATTGTTATGTCTGGCTATCTAACTTAGAGTAACCAATTGGGATGTAACGATTCACTCAAGCCATGATTTGATTCGATTCTCCTTTTAAGTTCTCGATTTAGATTTTTTACGATTTTTGTCGATCAAAATTAATTTGTCATTTTAAGGCCAAATGAATTGTAATTTTCTTATATTTGCTTTTTTTCCTTTGTTTAAAATGGTGACCTTCTATTGCCTGTTGTACTAACAAAACTTATAACTGAACAAATAATTATTATGGATATGGAAATGATCACAAGAGGTTTTATTTGTTGTGAACATCATCTGCATGCATTGCATTAATGCATTGCATGCAAATCGATTTTCCTTTTTTCTACATGGATTGCCATTTCAACCAGTTTGAATCGATTTTAAATCGTATCGTTACATCCCTAGTAACCAAGTGTTACTTTCAAAAGGATTTATTATGAGCGCCTCTAAAAACCTCCTGTTTGAAACACTCGCCAAGTGAGAACCAGCTTGGTTACAATACAAAAGTGGACAATTCTTGATCAGCCAATTTCAATGAGACAACTATACTGAATCAGCCTCCTCAATGGCGGAATCAGGAGCTTTTAGCAGCTTCTGTGATTCACAGTCCCCCACTTTTTAATTAAGAGCTTATTCCAGAGCCACAGAAAAATTATTATCTTATATCTCAGTCACAAATGATGGCGTGCTGAGCCATTAGCCTAATGGACAGTGTGCTTTGTACTGTAATGGCAAACAGGTCCGACAAGCATGCGCATTGCGCCACAGCAAGCGTTCGAACAAAGAGCAAACCGAGTACAAATTATCAGGGAGCACAAATCCTTGAGGTGAACTGACAAGTGATTTGAATCAGCCAAATGACTTCCACGAATGCTGCAATCTGCTCCTGCTCTGTGCCATACTGGGAAGCTTGACATGCATAGCAACAGTAACTAAGGGGGCTGGGTTTAGCCAACGGTCAATTGTTGGTCTTGTAGTGTGACGGTACAATAGATGGGTCATAAGAGGTGTCGTCTGAGGAGGTGATGGGTAACATCTGGTGTTGGTATAAGAGCTCCTTTTATTCTTGTGTGATGATTTTACGTTGCAGTGATACTCATGTGTCTTTCTGTCTCCCCTTTTCTCACCCCTCCTGGTCTCCCAGCAGGGTCCCGTGGAGTCCGTTTCTCTCCTGAACAGCAGTCTGATCGCTCAGTCCAGCGGAGGAGATGCTCCTCTCATGTCCCTTCCTACTTTCATGACCAAACCTGGAGGACAGTACTTGGATCTGACATTGCTGTAGGGTCACACTTATGCATGAGTCATGTGACAACTTGGTATGTGTCAAAGACTTGCTAGTTGTTTTGTTTGTTTGTTTAAGTCTTTTAGACGTGTTATTTATATCTTTGAGATACAGAGATAAATGTATTTTATAGCTAATTCATTGCGGCCTTAGCCAAAAAAATAGCATTTTTTTCCCATATATTGCACAATGTGTATTTTTAAATGCTTTATAGAGATTTTTAAACCTGTTTTGTTATTGTAATCAATATATTTGCTAGCAAAACTAGAGAAGAACGACCTAGTAGCAACTGAGCTAACTCTTTTCTTCCAGCTTTTCTGTGAAGAGTGAAAGTGTGTGAGTGTGAAAGCGATGAGAATGAGTATTATGCATGATTATGTTGATATATTTTGTCCTATAATCTGTTAATGCATTACATTTTATATGTTTATATACATTTGATACAGTGCACAGTGATTGTATTCGAAGCTTTAGTGCATGAAGAAGTTTAATGATAAAACTTTAAGATGTTTACATAATGCCAAAAATCAATGCACTGTTAATCAGTAAGACTATAAATGAGTATCATGGCAGTATCTTATGATAACAGTTGTTACACTGTGAGTTTGTCAGGTAGTCTGATCCTTTCCTCAGACATGATTTACAAAAATGTGACATCTCACACTTCCATAACCACTCGTCTGTCCGACAGTGAGGAAGTTTCCATGTTGTGTCATGTTAGTGTAGCTTTGCCTTTGTTTTTGGCTCACCTGAGCAGTGGACAACTCCGGCTCATGTGGAACAAGTTTGCATTCATCCAGAGAACTCGAGCCAAAAGCTCTCAGCTGAAGTGGGTGAATCTCAGGAGCCTGTTGAAGTTCATGACCAACCTGATTACAGATTGTACTTCGGATTTAGCTGTCCCTCACATTTTCCTCCATTTCTCTCTTACATTTACCCTACATTTGTATTTTTGAAGAAAAAGCAGAAAACTGTTCACCATATTTCATTTAACCTGGCCCATTTATAGATTTGTAGAGACATTGAAAAGCAAAGGAACTGAAGGACATGTTTGACACGTGTCTTGTGAATCTGTTCCCAGCAGAGATGATGTTTCAGTAGTGTGAACATGTCCTGCAGCAGGAGTTGTTCCTGCTCAGGAAGTCCTGTTGAAGCCATTCTTGAAAAGAAAGAAAGAAAAAACAATAAACATAACATGTCAAATTTCCAAGGCTCCTTCTGCTTGATTTGACCATTTGCCTGCTGAGCCCTTCATCACCCTCTGCTCGGCACTTCTGGAGCCATTAGAAGTGTCACAACGCAAACATCCAAGCAGAGTTGTCTGATGACAGAATGCAGCTCAAGGTGAAACTTTGGGAACTCCCTCACAGAGATTACCTCTGAGTTACCACATACGCACATACTCCAGCAAAGAAGCTATTGTTACTTAGACACACTAAACATAATATGTGAGAGGATGGCCTTTTCTCTCCACTGGGTGGAAAAGTGAAGAACAGGGAGAGCAGGAAGTGGAAAAAGAGACAAAACTATGTCAGACCCCCTTGGGGCAGGCTGAGCATTGTGAAACTCAATCCTATGAACCCCACCCAACTTGATCCCTCCTAAACACGCTCACTCCTTCTCCCACTCAAAAAAAGTCGTCTAAGCCAGCATAGCAACAGCATTACCTAACAAAACTCGCACTAAGGTGTATTATTATGTTCTTGATGTTCCTTCACGGCAGTTTTTGGGACTTAAATGTGCGGTGTGCGGCAAAATGCGGTGGTGTTACCTGCTTTTTATAAGTATAAAATCTTAAACCAGTATATTGAATCTAACATAATTTAACTGTATTATCGGATCTTCCATTAAGAATAGTTTGCTTTGATATTACCTGGTCTGATCAAAAATCATTCAAACAAATGAGATGTATGATAAAGGACTCCATGAGCTCTTCTGGAATGATAGTTTAATTTTTCACTTGAAGATTTGCTTAAAAATACAAGCCTGACTTCATTGAAGATGTCAATTAAACAGCTAGTATGTTAGTTTGGAGCATCTGTGAATCCACATTGTTTCATTTAGCAGCCACTTTCCCTTCATGCATCAACAACAGAACTATAATTAAACTAAACGAAACCATCACTTATAAGTGTTAAAATTACAATGCAAGTTATGTTTACCTAATCTTCACTCAATGGTTCTGTGGCTGCAATAATGAATGAATGAACTTGCCCTTAATTTAATAATTAATAGGAAAATATTTTAACCTGTGTAGAAATATTAAGTTATAACAGTTTAAGAATGAATTTAGGGTTTGAATAAAATAACACTGATGTGGTTTCTCTTAGATAAACGGGAGTTTTCTGAAGCAAACACTTCTCCATACGCTTGCATTGATTTGAAAGCTTTAGCCTTTTAAAAAAAATAATGCATGTTTATTTTTTCTGATGTGATGTGTTAGTGTTTGAATGTCATACACATATTTGCAGCACATTCCTTCACTCATATCATTGGTATGTAGTTCACTAAATAACAGCGGAATTGCAATTAATAGTCTGACTTATTCCATTGTGCCTGCACTGAGAGGTGTAATGACAGATGAATCAGTATAATCCTTTGCCACATCATCCTTTCTTAAGGAGGGCGAGAGCTGGACTCAAATTTAACACACCGGCACGCAGGGTGAGGTCGATCCACATTCCCGTGTCAGAGCACAGGTGAAAGTTGTTGAACTAAAGCTGTCAAACTGATGATGTGGCCTTTATTAAGATCCAGCCGTTGGCAGAAAAAGCCCAAGTCAATTAATAAAGTACAGCGGGCAGGCCATCTGCTGCCTCAGCTGTCACAAACAAGGTCAGAAATAAAGCATTGGAGCAGTGCTCTTATGCTTACTAACACTTTATTTCCAAGAACATGCTTTCTCAGAACAGATTCGCATTTGACCTGTAATGAAAACTGGATGTAGAAAAATAGCAATGTGATCCGGCTCCCTCATGACAGCCTGTAACACAGTTTCAGTAGCTTTGATTTGTCTCCTTCTAGTGGGCAGGCAGACGTTTACACAGCTGCACAGCCCATGTTACAGTAGCACCTTACACTGTCAACTCGCTCTACAGGATTTTCTTTTTAAAACCACAAACGCTACAAATGTTTTCAGCATGTAAAATTGAATATCTCATAATACATACAGTACGGAAATAAGCATTTACAATGCCTGTAATTACAATGTCTATTTACACTTTAAACAAACTGATTTGTTGGTAATGTGCTCTTATGTGCTGATCGGTGCTTCAACAGTCATTGTCTGAAACACAATATAGGCATCAACATGGACACAATGAGAGTGAAAATCACATAAAACCTAGAGATGATTGCAAAATGAAATCAGATAATTGTTTAGATAAACATATTTATCATGCAGGCTGCACCAGCACGTCTGCAGTTTGTCTGCTATGAAGACGTCTCCTCGATTCCACTTAACTTTTTACACAGTTTCAGTTCAGCAAATAGAAAGATTCCTCCATGATAACAATTAAGCAAATATAACAACTGCCATTGAGAAAATATGTTTATAACTACTCAATGTGCGTGCAAATATAGAAACATTGGTTGATGTGAGTGATTTTGGGACTTTGTGGGGTCCTCATGTTTTGCTTCATATGTCAGTGAAGTCACAGAGTTCAAGGTTCAACGTCTCAGAGTTCGGTCATCAGCAGGGCTCTCATGATCTTCTCTCTGTTCAACCGGATTTCCTCTCCGCTACAGATAAACACAAACACACAAGCTGTGTGTTACAACATATTTCAGATTTTAGTTGTCTAGCTTTTTTTTTGTTTTTTCTATAATGTCAAATGATTGTTGAGAGTAAATTTTTCTGTAAATGGCAGCATAAAAACTATTTTTCTGCACTAAATAGAATACAAACAACATTACATTCCCTTTATAAAGGTATAAATCATTGCTTTTCATTTGGTCTGTTGGAATTAAGATAAAAGGTTTTGGATCTGCATCATGACTCTACATGGAAATCTGGAAGTGAGATTTGTTTTTTTTAAAACAGATACTTTAAGATCGTTTTTCAACTAAATATTAATGGCAACTCAGTCATAGCAGGAAACGGGAGGTACAGATCAAGACAACATGCCACTATAATCAGCTGCAGTGCTTTTCTCTATAAATAAAGGACACCACAACTCACATAACCAAGCTCAAAACCACGACAACAAAAAACAGACAAGCACCTCGTTTTTGGCACAGGAGGCATCAGTCGAGTCTGAGCGAAAACTCAGTGTGAGGGACTCTGCATAAGGTGAACTTTGTGGAAAGTACCAAGAAAAAAAGTTGTCCTTTGAACAATGCTGTGATATTAAACTTTATGCTTTAGGGTACAGAAGGCTACCCGAGAAATTAAGAAGCATTTTCTTTTTGATTTGAGATTAAGACAATTGAGTTTGGCTTAGAATGACGTCAGCGTCCAGCTGATTTAGTGTATACCTGGCCATCACGTCACAGCAAATGGCTTGAAACAAGGGAGCACACAAGTGGGAGTGTGGTGATATGCAGCCACATAAGTGCAAAAGCTGATAATTATAATATCAATGTAAAAACCAAAACACTGTCTGTCAATGTGATTTAATTTTTCAGCTGGGTATCACTTTGCTGATTTCATCAATCATCCTGGCAAAGATAAATCTGTTGTTTTTCACTCTTGACTAAACTATCAAGTAAATAAATACTTTAAATAACAGTAAATATCCCTCCTGCCGTGTTTAGCATTCACCTTATGTAAACACCTTCAGTCCAGTTATCATGGTTGACTTGACAGTAGTTAATATAGCCCACTAACATATAATTCATATCTAAAAACTGTTCTTGTGTTTGTTTGTTCAGCTTTCATGTCTGTGGCTTATGAGCTTCTCACAGAACTTGATTAAAACATATTTATTGTGTGATTTTAAGGAAGTATAACAACAACATTGTAAATATTACTAATTTAACAACATTCAAAGGCTGGAAAAACGCGAACTACCACTTAAAGGGATACTGTGTAACTTTTGGCCACTACAGGGCTAAACCTGACTTCCCTCTGGCTACATGACACTATTACAAATTAGACAGTCTTTCTCTTTCCCGGCTCCTTGGACTTTATGTCAACCTTCGTACTTTGTTCAGATTTCACCAACTTTCAAAGAAAATGTAGCATGATGCTCAGCCCACTGTGTTTTATAGCTGAAAAGCAAGAAAAGCAAAGTGCTGCAGGTCACAGGATCCGCTCATGCCAAGTTGCATGTCTGGTTTCTGAAGAAGGTAGCCTCCTCAGGACACTGAAAGATTTTAAATGCTGAATTGAACCCAGAAAATCACCCAGTAATACTTACGTTACGCTGATGTTTTGGACAAAAGTTAATTTTGGGTAAATTACAGGTTGAGGACCCCTAGTGGCCAAAAGATACACAGTGTCCCTTTAACTCAACAACGCTAGCTTTGATACAATCTAAATATATTGAATCATTGTTGGCTGCATTGCGATTAAGCAGCTTTTTTATGTTCGGCAGAAGAAATTCAGTTTGTAAGATATTACATCAGTGATATTTTGGTTTGCCAGTAGCAGATTGCATTGTATAAACCGATCATATCTTCACAGCTAGTTATAGTACATGTAGTGATTTCCCTTATTACTCGGTATGTGATCAAGTATGGAGTGCAGGTGTGTTACCTGTCATTATGGGCAGCGAGGTAAGGGACGAGGTGAGGAATGGAGCTACGGTAGTAAGAAGGGGAGAGGTGAGGGGAAGGCGAAGGGGAGGGACAGCATGGACTACCCAGCTCCAGTGCCGGTATATTATCCACCTGGAATACACATCAGTGTACGCAAACACATACACATTCCTCTGTTTACTTAAAGATAATGCAGAAACAGTGCATTAATCCCCAAAGGTGGTGAAGATGCACTATAACACATAAAACATGCATTATAAGGAGATTTAACAGTGAATGTGTGGGTGTCACCTGTGGGTATATAGACGGCTGTATCTGTTTGTCCAATGAGCTGCTGGATCCTAACTTGGCTGTTCTCTGAGAGGAGATTGCTGCAAGTGCCTCTGGCAGATTATCTTCATCCTCATGGTTACTGATGAGGAACAAAACGGAAGAATGAATGGCTTACACGACCTGCAGACTGTTCTGAACAAAATGTCAGAGATTGCTCGGCTTTTCCTAGAAAGCACTCGTGTTTTTCTCAGGCAGCTTCCTACATTGAGAAACCCAAGAACTCATTGCGAGCACCAGCTGTCAGAATAAGTCAGCTGTTATGTTTACTCACAAGCTGAACTGTCGGACCAGGCGTTTTCTGCGGTTAGTGCTCAGGTTTGCCTTGGCTTGCAGTTCCTCTTGTGTTGAGTTGCAGTCCTGCAGATGGGGCGTCTTATCTGCTGTCAGACTCGATGCAGCTGAGTCTTGGGACGAGCTCTGACACCTGAAAGGCAGAGCCGTCACACGGGAGGGTAAGTCACAGTTTGGTGAAGCATTTGTAAACATGGATAAAGAGTGGGCGGGGCACTGGCCTGTCATTGAGGGTCTCATTTGAACTCCTCCCTCTGGGCGTTGTGGGGGCCTCCTTTATTGTGCAGAAGCAAACGATAGAGACAATACCTTTGGTTACGCTGCCAACAACTGTAGTGGATTTTTAAAAGGGTAGTTAGGAGGAGGTGAGATTTAGTATTCACCCTGAAAGCTGCCTCCATCTGTGCCTTGAGGATGTTGCATTTGAGGTGATCAGGGAGCATTGCTGGAGAAGCAGGAGGGTGCAGAGACTTCTCAGACAACTGCTTCTCCTCTCCCTGCCAAAGCAACAACGACAAATGTGAAAAGGCCTGAAGCATTTCATGAAGATGTAAAAATATCAAGTAAAGACATGGCTGACCTTGTGGTCAATGTTGATGTGGAGCGAGGGCCACGGAGGAGAATCGCCTTCTGACTCCAGAGCCTTGAGCAAAGACTGAGAGATTTCCATCTCGTCTGCAGGGCAGGGAGGAGCTCTGCGTTCTAGATAACAGAGCTTAATAAGACTTCTCTCCTACAATACTGAACAATACTTGTTGCCGAAATATCGAAAATGACAGAGATACAGAAAATGATATCATACAGAGATTTACAACAACTGATATCCTTTTGGCCCATATCGATTCATATGATATTTTAAGGAAATTTAAATACGAGGCTGCCAAGTCAATGCTTATTGGCCCCAGCGTGAATTGATTCATATTAAATATTTTATAAAAACTCGGATTCCCAGCATGTACAGAACCGAGAGTGGCACGGTGGACTCGCACATGAGTCAGACATTACATCGATAGCTGATAGAAATGTGCACCATAGTGCTGGTATAGTCAATTTATCGTTATCGAGATGAACTGCTCAATATATTGTGATATTAATTTGAGCCCATTTCGCCCAGCCCTACTGCACATTCACATTTTTTGTTGCACTGAGTAAATATTATTAAAAAAAATAAATAAAGAGCAGATATTAACTGGAAAAGACTTGAGATAAATAAGAGTTAATGGTGTCAGACGTACATAATTATTCATTTTCAGAACTACCATGTAATGAGATTTATCAGCTGTGAAAGACGTCAAGTGTTATTGCATCACATATAAAATGTAATGCAGTAACACTGGTTATTAAGACTGGTAAAGGTAGAGCGGGCCAAAAATTTGCAAGATATGCAAGAGTACAGATTTATCAAAAGTCTGATGGTCATATGAAATGATAATGACGACTAATAACATAGAGGAATGGGCCTGTATTTGGATCACTTATGCAACCAGTGCACCAATGAATGAGGCACCAGCATCTATGACTAAACCTACATGAAGTCTCTGGGACAGACTTTCTTCAAAGAGTTGTACATAAATAAGTGTACTGCATGCAACAAGGCTGCGACCGGTGTGCAGGACAATACTCAGTCAGGTGCATCCTTTGCTTGGTGAGCCAACAAAGGCTTCAAAGATGACTGATGATTATCTGAACTCTCTCTATGAGATACAAGCCACGTGAGACCTGTGGGTACTTGATAAATGTAAGAGTTACAGTGGAGGGAAGATAACACACTTCCTTCAGTGTTAGTTTGGAGCCAGTGGTTGTATCTTGAACAGATCAAGAGAGCTGACCCCCTCATCATGAAAGACTTTTTAAGGAGGTTGGATAATTATAATTTTATTAGAAGAGCCAGAAATGTCATTAGTCATTTTTTGTGAAAATTTGTAATAGGACAGATATAATTTGTGAGGTTACAGAAGACCCAAACATTTTACATGGAAAAGAGGAGAATTAACTCTGACAAATGCAGTTTAATAACTGTGTAATATGGGTGAGCTGAACTTTTAAATTACACAGCACGGAGGAAGAAAAAGAGCATCAGCAGCACGAAGTCCAGACTCATTTATGCATCACCTTTCTTGGCCGACAGTACTCACTGTTCTTGTTGTGTGTGTGGCAGAGAGTGTCCTGGCTGTGCGTATGGCGGCGGTGATGGTGGTGGGTCTTGCCAGAATATGAATTCTCATTCTCTGATGAGCTGTACTGATGGTCAGTAGCAGGACCACTCAGCGGGAAACTGCGGGACACACATGGAGTCAAAACAAGCCTTCAAATAGAAACCCTTTTGGACATCCATTTTTTGTCAGTAGCCCTATACTCTTCTATAAAACTGAACTATAGTGGTTCAGTCTGGCTGTACAAATTCAAGTTGGTTCTCCAATTCTCTTCTTTTCAATTTAATTGACTCAACAAAAGTAAACTGCTTGACCTAAAGGACACAGGTAGCAGTCATGTAACAAAAAGAGCTTTAGATATACTACAGCCAAATTACACTTTTTAAGCACTATTCAAACTCTTTAGAAACTGCTTCTTTTTATATTGCTCCCAAGCAGCCAGATTTTCTTGTAAGCATTTAATGTGATCTGGAACAATATTTTTCAAGCACTGCAAGATCTTTTTGTAGATTTTGAAGAAGTGTTTCATGTTACGTTGGCAGACCTGTTTTTTTGCTCATTGTACCGTCTAGCACATTTTCAGAAGAACATTTTTTTCCTGTTTTTTTCTTTTCAAGTTGTTTACCACTGACCAATGACTCTTTCAAGATACATCTACAGTAAATCACAAGTATATAAATGCAGTGGTGAACCAGAGCTGTGTTTACAGTAACAACTTAGAAAGCAATTTATTTTAAATAGTGTCTTTAGGTACTTTTTTGTGCATACAACGTACAGTTCTTGCACCAGTGAGGGGATTCTCAAATGTAACTTGGCATATCTCAGAATGGTGTACAGTAAATCCTGAGAAAAATTAGGAAACTGGACAACTGCTAGACAAAAGGAGGAGTATCAGGCCTAAAAATGATTTACAGCAGATTAACAGAATCTGCAAGTGATGCCCTTTACAGTAGAAATGACAGGGATCCAACAGAGACCAAAGCAGGACCTGAGAAATGAATCGGACCCTTTAGTTTCTCACTGAAGCTTTAGCAGAAACAGTCCCTGTGTTAGGGTGGCTATCAAGAAACCACTAATGAGTGAAGCAGGGATCAGTGGCAAAAAATGGAGTAAAAAATCCTCTCCAGAGCCTGAACCATGACATCTAGAGAACAGTGTGGGCTCATCTTGACAGAGAACAGAACAAAAGGGAGCCAACTTCCAAAGAAGAGCTTTGGAAAGTCTTTCAAGCAGCGTGGAGAACGTTTACAGAAGAGCATTAAGGCTTTGTTGAAGAACATAAGCGCTCATACAAAATATTGACTTTCAGTCTTGTTAGAAGAGAACAAACTCTGTTTTCACTTAGTTGATGTTTGCACCTACTTCCTGCTTTCTGAGCAACATATAAAGGAATTAAACTACTCTTGAAGAAGTTGGAAATCTTCAAAATAAAGCTTTGGAGGTTTTTACTGGTTTAATAAGATCAATCATTAATAAACACGCTTCATTGAGGAAAATGACAGTAAGAAAGGCTGCTTCCCCTTTTAGATTCTGGTACATCAAGCACAGAAATGAAGCACTCATCAGACAGCAGTGAACTGTAGAACGGGTACAAGCAGTTAAGGAATTATGTTACCAAACTAAACAGAACAGGGGAATAGAACTTATTAACATAATTTTCTATTTGGTTGTTATATACAACAAGTTTTATACAAAGGTGAAATTGTTTTTATTTTCTATAGCACAAGTATATTGATCCTATTAAGAATTGTGGATTGACTAGATTAAATGGAGCTATAGCGAAAGTTCAGACAGGAAGACCTGCAATGATCCTACATCTCTTGGTGCTGCCCCCTTTATCCTTCTCTCACTCTCTCCTTCTGTGCACTCCGTCCTTCCCTCCTCCTTTCCTTACATCCTCCCCTTTCCAATCAGCGTTTGGATTCCACAGCCAATCTCTTTCAAGCAGGGAATTTAAATATTTTCTCTCTGCTGCCGGCTTCCTTTCAGATCAAACTCGTAGC
>JAVQJG010014542.1:0-13522 GCA_036024015.1 Craterocephalus amniculus
AATAATAATAATAATAATAATACATTTTATTCGGTAGAGCCTTTCAGGACATCCAAGGACACTTTACAGTACGAATAAGAAAAAAAAAACAAAACTGCATTGTTGTGATGGTCAATGAACGGTATTTCCATTATTTTAATATACATCTACTTTAATTTCAGTCAGTTATTTTAATGCACATGTTGCTGATCCTGAATAAAAGTGAATTTTGCAGAAATTACAACCGTATCTGTGGTTATTTGACCACAAAATTATATCGAGATATATATTGTATATCTTGTTTACTGTAAAATTGAGATATGACAATTGCTTCATATCAGCCAGCCCCACATTTTCACTCAGTCCTTCGAAATGAAATTGGAATATAAAATAAAATCAACAATCGAGATACCGGTGCCATAACTTAATTTACATCTACTCAAAATGCAGAGTTACTCAAGGCTCAATTTTGGGTACCCTATTGTTCTTGATGCTTTGATCTTCCACAGATGAAACTCAGGGACCCAGGGACCTATGGTCCCACACAAAGTTGAGGTGTGTGCCTCCATTAAATCAGAACTGGTATATGTCAGAAATATCTCATTTAAATTAAAATTAAAAATTTTTTTAACAACCATAATAAAGCAGTAGCCAAATCAGGCCTTACCCCTTGAAGTACATATCTAGGCTCCAAGTAATCTGCTGCTCATGTCCTAATAAAAAGTGCCATAAAAGGGGAACATAACCCTCTGCATCTCATATCTCCACAGTTGCTTTTTATGCACCAATAAGCCAAATTCAAAATGTTACTGCTTGTGTACAGGAAACTGAAATTAGGCATTTTATTTTCTGACTCATTAAAATATGGAACAATATAGGAAAATGTCTCAAAACAATACATCTCAAGTCAGGTCTTATAACTGTTATTTGTCATTGTTAATTGGGACTTTTCTTTTTCAATTGTTTTTCTTGCATAATTACATGAAGGGTGATGGTGATTTACAATGTGCTAACATTTCCTGTTGCCTTCTCTTAGTATCATATATAACTCACTGAATTTATCATCTGTCTCTTTAACTTGTGTACAACAGAGTGGGAATGAAATGTGCCTTATAATGAAAAGTACCTTGTTTCATCAAAGATGCACAGCCAGATCGGAGATAAGGAAACTCTAGTGTTAAAACTGCTCAGTGCAGGAAAGAGTTAGGGGAATTACGACAATCATTGTTTCCATCTAGTGCTTTATTAGTTACCAAAGGGATTTCAACTATTTAGTACTGTCTTAGATGTTGATTAATGCCATTAGGTGGATGCTGTGGTCTCTGTGATGTTTCCTCATTTGAGGAAGTTTGTGCACACCATCAACAAGGAACAAAGTGGCTTTGCTTTCAGCTTCAGTGGTCTGGAAAGCTTTTAAATGTGCTTCAAAACCAGCCAACTGCTTCCACGTTTCTCCCAAGAGTTACTTAGCAGACAGCATGACCTGCCGGTCACTGGAGAAAAACCCCACTTACGATTGCAGCAGGCAGCAATGAGGCTGATTAAAATAACCAACTGTAGTGCTTGCATGAATCTGAGACTTTTCCACAGGGATTACCGCAGAATGAAACAATCAGTCCAGTTCATTTGTCTAAAGTGCAACTATGCACACCGCTGTGCAAAAGTTTAAGCCGATTTTGATATTCAATTTCATCCTCGTCAGGGTGTCCTCTGATTAGTTTGGAGAATATTCAGGGACAATGCAGTGCAACAGTTGTGTTACTGCATCTGAGCTATGGCTGCACATAGCAAAAAACTACTTATGAAAACTTATCGTCAGCTCCACTGGCGCAGTTCCCAAAAGTCATCTTTAGTCCAAGTCATTTGCCTCCGGTAAAGAATCTGAAACATAATGCAACTCATTTCTTCTTGTTACCAGCTTATCTACGTTATATTACCCAGCAGTCTTCTCAGTGGCTGCTATTTTACCCCAAGGAGAGAAATAAATAAGAGAGCTCTTGTTTCTTCTACCCTTTAGTGGCCTCTCCATAAGTCCCCTTAAATTTCCATCATTCATCATCTGTTGCTTCTTTTCAGCCGAGCAGTGCTGCTATCCACTATTAGAATACCAATAAAACACAAATTACAAGAAGAAAAACATCCCGACAAGTATTAGTTTAACAGACCTCCACAGTTTGCAATGCCTCTGCATTATATTGAATATGTCTGGCCAAAGAAGTAAGATTCTGTGCTAATGGGCAAACGTAAATTAGCCGACTACCTGTGTGCAATAAAGTCTGGGTTTGACATTCAGAGCACTAACTGACTGCAGCTGGCGATTGACAGGATTGTTGACCACTGCCTCAGTGACTCATTCATTTGCAAATTAATGTGCTGACATTTTAGTTTAATCAGAAAACACTCTCCGCTCCTCCTGTTGAAAAACAACAAAACTCCCCCCTTATTGATGGAAGATTGTGGATTACAAAGAGACCCAAAGCCAGTTCTCTTAATGGTACTGCACAGTCAGGCCTTGATTTACAAAAGTGTGTAAAAACATGTGCAAACTTGATTGCACACGCAAAAACATGTTGCCCGTGATTTACTACATTTCAACAGATAAATTGATTTTCTACCAGAACGTGCAAACTATTGGGCGGAGTCAATACAAATAAATTAGCATAAAATGTGATTTACTAACATGAGACTGATTGCGGAAGCTGATTTTGTGTCTTTTTTTTAGCACATCTGAAAGGCAGGTGCAAAGTGGTGCAACTCAATACAAAAGTGGCTGCAGTTATTTAAGCAGGGAGGAGATTAAGAGACTTTAATGGTAACAGAGTGACTGAATCTGTTCTGCTTGTATAACTACTTTTGAAATGGCAAAGATTATTGAAACATCTCTAGTCCAGTGTGCTGTGTTGAATACATTGAGAGCCCTCACTACCGCCTGTACCCCATCTTCGACCCACCTCTTAAGGACCTTAATGACCGACGTCAGTCCAGACGCAGCACTGACTAGCTCATGAGTATTCGCTGCAATGTGCATTAGCGCACACAGTGTGCACCTCATGCTATATAAAAGGTGCAACAGGAGGCTCGTTTATTTGATCGTTCTGTCATGGGCTGAAAGTTTTATTTTGTAATACAAAGAAAAGCTTGTGTTGTTGAGACTGATTTTTTTTTCTACAATCAGCTGTCCGCTAATATCTGTATCTAACATATCGCATCCTTCCTGCTCTACTTCTAAACTCTCCATGATGACACCCTAACAAACACCAAATCCTCATTTGAAACCGGCCATTTGGCCTGTTATCCATCGTGAAAAAATCCTTAGTAAATCATCTGTAAATCATAAACAAACAACACATGCAATTTATTTGCGTCTGCAAACTGCACTCTTTACCAGGTATCTTGATAAATCAGGGCCTCAATGTGATGATCAACTTTTAGTGACTCTAGATCCGTCCTTGGGTCTGACATCTTACTTGCCCGTAATGTGAATATAAGACTGTTATTTACTGTATATCCATAACTGCCCATCGTACCCTCCATCTGATAACCACCAGTGTTGCCGATATGCCCTAGTTTTCATTGAAACCTAATAAATATCAGGCTGGGAAATAAGGGTCAGCTGTGGCGCGTAAGTTAGAGAACCTATTTGGGGTTGTAAGGTCACTGCTTAATTCCCCACTGGCAGGAAAATACGAGTACAATGATTAACACTCCATTCCCGATCCGACCCCCACATGCTCCTCCTGGTGTGGTCTCCCTCTTCTTCATGCTTGTGTGATGAAATTCCTCAGTGTGCGCTTATGATTAACAGATGGGTTAAGCAAAGAGCTATAAATAGTAGTAAAAGAATAAATAAACCTAATTAATTAATAGATTCTTCTTCTTCAGATACAGGGATCCCGGCCAGCTGTTTATCTACTCTTCATGCTGGCTTTCACTGCAATCTGCCTGCAGACCAAATATTCCTTTTTGTGCGACTGCTAAATTACGGTAGATAACATTTTACAGCTACTCCAACAAAATAACAGAGTGTGAGTGGACCTAATGGAGATAAACAGTGAATTAAAGCAGCATCCTGGCAAATGACTACTTTCCCATATCCACAATTAATGCACTATAACATAACAAGCTTTTCATGGTCTATAATGAAGCATGCAGGACAAGATGTCCTCGCTGGCTGTTTTCTTGCATCCATTTTGCCTAAAATTCTCGTCACGCAGCTGCAGTTCTTCCTTCTAATAAACAGAGTCCATCAATAATCCTACTGACAAAAGCCTTTTCCCTGTACAGCCTTGCAGAATTCATATGGCATCCTACAAGATATAAGGCTTAGATACACTCGAGTCCTCTGGAGCCACATGCCACACAAGATCTCTGGACAGAGTGCAACAAATCAGGTCTGGTAACACGGTCTGCACAGGATGGATGCGCTGGACAATAGGCAGAAAATGTCAGATGCTTTCTTGCAGATAGAAATACAAGGCAAGAGCTGGTGAAGCGTATAGGAAGGAGAACTTTCAGTTCTGAAATTATATTTTCACATCAGTTAGATTATTATTTTTTAAGTCAGTTGTTGCACCATGGATTCAGGAAGGGGAACAGTGGAGCCGATAATTAAACTTGTGGAGTTATACTGAGGATGTTTGGGTGTTTGAGCAGAAGGTTTTGTGGACTTGGAAAAGGAAGAGGAAGTCTGGTTTGGGAACGGGTCTTTGACCCTGATGTGGTTGCGTTTGTTTCTTTTAGCCACCAGCCAATGTAGGAAAGATGCCCCATCCGAATCTGAGGTCGGGTTAGATCTTTGCCTCACAGAAGGAGACTGTATCTGAGATCCTATTCAGCTTGGAGCGAACGATGGACGAACAGACATCAGCAGTAATGAGGGCATTGTTCCAGCTCACTGTGGTGAGAAGAAGCTGAGCTGGAAAACAAAATTTACAAATCCATTTATTTCCTTGTCCTTATTTGGAGGGATATATCCTGTTTGGCCTGTGGGCATCATAGCTAAATAATGCCAAACAACTCAAGAACTGCACCGAAAATCTGTGGCGACAGACCCGGACCTTAACATTGTGAAGTTGTGTGAAGTCTTGATAAAGAGGAAGACAAAAGGCTGGCAACATCCATAGAAGAGCCATGAGGTGTCCATCCAGAAGCCTAGAGAACTACTTTTAAAAAATACTTTAGAATTCAAAGAAAGCTTCCTTCAGGCCAAATGTTCGCATGTTTCAATACACTGCAGCATCAATTTACCAATTTGCTACAAATACTGAAAAGAATAAGAGGGTACCCCAAGACTGTTGTGCAGTATTGATGTATTAGCAACATCAATACTGCACTCGCTCCGTTTACACATGGTCTCATTAGTCAGGCTGTGTACCAGGTGGGGTAAACTCCACAGGCTTTCTCTCTGGACACACTCTCTCTGAGCATCAGTGTGAGAACATCTCTGGTTTCACTGACTGCTGAGACTCTTACTGGACTCAACATCCAATTGCAATCAATCACAGGCTGACTGATTTCACCCAAACGTCAGGTCTCCCCTTAGTTTAATAACCGTTACAGAGAGAGAAGTCCGAATCAATCAGAACTTAATAACCCTCAGAAGAGCTAACCAAATACATCAGTCTCAACGGTCTGTGCTGCTATGCTTGACGTTTCGCACCACCAACAGCTCAGTTGTGATTTAATGTCACGGATTTCAACGTTGCAGCCTTTAGTGTAATATTGCAGAAAATAAGAAGAATGAAGCAGCTTCAGCTCAGGGTTAATCAATGTAAGCTACACCACTAAATATCCCTTACATAATAAAACATACCCTTCCACCCACCACAAACCTATAACTACGCATAAAGACTATGCAAAAACCCAAGCTATGAGGGCTGAAACAGAGAGAAGTTAAGAGTCTCCAGAGAGTTTCATCACTTTACTTTGTTGGCTCCTTTCATGAATACTAGATTTATTCATGGGTTGAAAACCCAGGATAATGATAGTCTCTCATGCTTTTCCATTGCTGGCTGAGCAGAGGAGTCTTTTAACCACCAGAGGAATCAGTAAGGTCAGAACCTGACACGCATGCTCTGTCAAGCACATTTCTCTGCCAGCCTGCCTGCCATTAGGGTAAGATACCGGCAAATGTAGCAGTGGCAAACATGAGGAAGACCGTATAATAAACCGTGACCTCATCTTGGTTAACTCACAACAACAACTTCAAGATGAGACAACTTAAGTGCCTCCACGGTGCGAGGATACTGGTGAAATGATGGGGGACAATGGAAGTGACCTGCTATGTTGGGGATTCTTAATTATTGTGCCTGAAACAATTACTGTCGATACCTCGGTGTTCTGCATGATCTTGGTTCAGCAGTTAGGTCACAACGCCATAAAAGGGTGTGTTTGATCTGAAGTAGAGAGGAGAAATATCAGATTCTAGGAGGGAGGAGGTATGCAAGGAGTAGGCCTCAATCTCCTCATTTTTCCTCCTCTTCCTTCGGGTGAAGAGGATGTGAAGCCAAGCATCTGGGACAACAACAAGGACTGTGGTGGGGCAGAGGCACGGGAAACATTCCTCTGAAAAAAGCCACATAGCTATGTGGCCCGGGACCAAGCCTCCCACCCGGGGGCTAAATTCCCTCTGCCGCTGCATTCATGCTGGACCTGACGCACCCACAAGCTTGGCGGAAAAAAGATACTCTCTGTCTCCGACAACCCCAACTGGCATTCAGGACGTTAGTCCTCCGGAGATCTTAGTGGAGGAGATAAGTGCTGCAGCAGAGCAACTCCCTTCTAACCCCAAACCATCACGACCTGCGACCTTCACATTAAGCAATGACTATAAATATGGGAAAGGACGGGATTCAAGCTGTCACTCTCTGGTGATTAAGTTTTATCTTGACATTGTGCTCTGGTATTTCCAATAACAACACGCAAACCAAGGCTCTCAATGCAAACAATGACACATTTTAGCAGTTACTTTGATCTCTGTTTGCTCTGAGTGTTGCAAGCACACACCTGCCAGCGTATTTATTCAGGGAGCTGTGAGGATAAATTTGAAGCCCTGCGAATCAGCTCTTGGTATTTATCACCAACCGAGGCTTACACTGATTTGTTTTTCTGACAAACAGTAGCACCTCTATATATTGTTGAAATCTCTCGGTAGATCAGTCTAGTTTTACTTGAGAGAAGAATATCAAAGTTTTATAAGTTCTATTCTATTTAAAAGTATAATGTGCATCTATTTTCCTTTCTAGTTTTCATTTCTTAAGTAATTCTGGCTGTTACAGCCTTGGGATCTGACTCTGGCCACCCTGAGTGCCCAGTTCCTGGTGGAGTGAGCTTGGCCTGACAGGGCCTGTGCCCTGTGGCTGTGGGGGGGCTCTGGCTGTAGCGTCCTTCTGTCCTCGCTCCCTGGGCGGATGCGGGTCGTGTTTGTGGTGTGGTGGCTGCACATCGCCCAGTTCTTGGGGGTCTCCTGGCCAGCCTCTGACCTTTGTGCGGGAAGAGTCACATCTGCATTATCACTCCTCTTTGAACGCTCTTCACACCACATATTCTGCATGCTGCCCTGTAGCTTTATTTAATAATACATACTTCCAGATAGTTTCAACATCTTCATCTCTTGCTGGTGCTACTGATGGCTTTCAGCTTGTCCTCCAGCAGAGGCCGTGGGATGGTCTTTGTTGTATTTTTGTACAGGTATAACAGGTGTCTAGAATCTGTTGTTGGATTGCATTGTTGTCTGTTTGGTGAATCTTTGTCTCCTCTTTGTTCATTCTCCTTTTTCTTTTCTGTTCTCTTTCTATACATTTTCTGTCCCTTCCAGTCAAGTGCAGCAATATCATGAAGAAAATCTGTAATAAACAATTTAAATTTGATGATAATCTAAGTAAAATGGACTGACAACATTTTTCACTCAACATATAAATACACAGAATCCAACTCAGTGTTGCTGTATTTTCATGAGAACTCTTTTTTCCTCCCCCTCAGAGATGTCCTCTGAGGACTGACCTCTTAACTAAACGGAACTGTTGTGAAAGCCTCTGAACATATGTTGTCCTATGGGAAGCCCTGTAAACTCAGAAAGCCCCCAGAAGTCTGATCCAAATGCGCCTATGGTTCTGTTACAAGCCCTCCAAGGAAAAAAAGAAGGCCTGGAGCGCACTCATATTTCTTCTTCACTGCCGTATCTTTATCAGAATTTAGGCAGGCAATTGTGGCCGACCTAAAACCAGGACAGAGTGTGTTGCTCTTCAAGCTAAAGATCCTGATTGAGCTACACACTGCTGAAAATGCGCGGAGAACCCGGTTTTCATCAGTTATACAACACTGCTGTCACATCAGACTCGTTTGTAGAGGATGAGGTTTTCACTGGCAACGAGAATGAATGGATGTCTCTATTATGACAGGAGGGGAGCACACCAGAATAATAGAGGCAGCATGGGCTGATGCCATCGGCTCAAAGCTCAGGGACGTTTCTTCACCCAGGGAGACACAAGAGGCCAAAACACATTTATTTGTACACCCACGTGAACGTAACAGTGGACATGACTACTGTTGCAGGGTAAAAGGCCAGCTGGATGGTTGTGTCAACCTCTTTGAATGAGACATTACTTTTCTACCAGAACTATTTACGACGCTGCTTCAGTTAAATTAGGTTTGCAGACATTCGCTCTCCAGCATTTTAAATAAGGCACAGGTCCTTACTGGGTGATTATTGCAAAACCTTGATTCTCTTTCAACCCTTTGGTGGGGATTGGATGGGATAATTGTCCTGCTGCATGATCCAGTCTACATAAACATGTTTTCACGGACAGATGGATTCACAATTTACTTCATATTTTGGCTGAAAGGTTCTCCCAAACCATCATCCCTCCACCACCATGCTTTGCCGCTGACATGAGGTGTGGTAGGTTTTTCAAACTATGGCACTGTATATTATGACTCAACATTTGCACTTCTACTATTTATTTGCTTCATTATGATCACTGCTGATGTCTTTCCTCCTTGGCACCACATTAGTACACACCTGAATGCTTCAGACCTGAAAACTTTCAACAACTTCTGCTTTTATAGAGTTGGTCATACTGCTTCCACTATTCCTAAAGAAGCAGAAAAGGTGTGAAAGAGTGGCATTCTGACTTTATTTGTCTTGAATAAGTAACACGGGGAGATATGTCACATTTGTTCATCTGAGATTGGATTTACATTTAACAGTAAAAAACACTCTTTAGATACGTTCCCAAAGATTCAAACCACTTAACTGACTTACTGATCTTCAGCAGCTCTGTTACATCAGTATCAAAGCAATTCTTCATCTCTTTACCAACATATGCTTTAAAAGATAAAAAAAACCTAGTGAGATTACAAAAGTAGAACTGATTAGATAAAGAATTCCACTCTTTGGATGCAGATTTCTCAGTTACAAGGCCAAAGCATCACAAAGATTAACTCTGTGTTTTGTGTACAATCTACAGTGAAAATGAATCTGGAGAGCTTTCTGCACTCATACAGCACACCCACTGCATAAATAATAAATATGCAGGCACAGGTGTACTGATGGAATCACAGCTCATCTTTAACTAGCTTTACAAATGTAAAAGTCAACAAAACAGTCTGATAGAACTGACATGGCAGTCAAACTCAATACACCCTACCAAGGACTAGTTATCTTTCCTTGATGGTGAACCATGAATTGTCAACACGAAATAGAACATTCATATTTTTTCCAAGTGATAAATGATTTGCCAAAGAATAGACATTACTGAGAAATTACTTTTTATGAAATAAACTGAAATCTTTTCAAAATATGATTTGAGCCCTATTTATCTCGGTCAAGCAAAATGTTTCCTTTGTAATATTATTTGCTTATTTATTGTCAGAATTGAACGATCAGGAGAAATAAATGCATTACACTGCTTGAAGATCCATTGATCATCCTATATTTTGTGCAGAAGCTCCTAAAGTTGCCAGTAAAAGTGATTCTGGAACCCCTTCCAATCCATTTGAACTAGACATAAATGTGGTCTTGGATGGATTGTGAGGCAGAGTGTCCTAAAACTGCCAAGGGATACTTTGTGCCTGCCTATCTACAGCTCTACTTCCATTTTAAGTTATTTTTCTCAGAGAGGAAGCCTCCAGTACATCTTGTCTGACATATGGGATGTTGTAGCTATGGTCGTGCTCTTGGTCACTCTTCATCCCCTCTTCTTGGAGTCCTGTAACCACAGACCCAGCTGCTAACACATGCACACACACTCAGCGATTGTCCGGCCAGATGGTCGAGGCCAGATGACGTGCTCTCTTGAACTCATGGGCACACTGAGGCACACACACGCAGTTAGAGGGCAGAGGGCTGCATGCAGGAGGTGATAGATGTACTTGTACAAACACGGATGCATGCCGAGGAGTGCACTTGTCACATTTTTGAGTGATTCGTGCATTCATCTCAGATGATACAAAAATAAAACCGTTAAAAAAGATTTAAGATGAGAGAGAGCAAGAGGAGAGAGGGGACAGAGAAGGAGATTCTGAACAATGGTGTCAAACTGAAGAACACTGGTCCAGTGATGGATGCTTCTCTTTAACAATTAGAGCTTTTGAAGGGGCAGGAGGGGAGGTTATTCGTGTTGACAGTGCCAGGGCCCGTACCAGCGCGAATCTGTCTCCGCCACAGAGACAAATGACTGAACCCCTGCACTTTAAGACGTGCAGGACCAAACTCATACATATTCTCAGTACTGTGTTGTATGCACAGTCAGCAATACTCACACAATCTCAGTGACAATGTACAGTACAAACACACGATGCACAGGATTCAAACTGAAAATCTGCTTGCAAATTGCACCATTTCAAATGATGTAATAAATTAAGCAATGCAACGTCCAGATTGAGAATTATTTGTCAGGTACGGAGAAAGATAACAAAATCCACATAGTTTCTGAATGACTTATAAACTCCCATGATCTTTATGAGCTCCCATAAGATTATTATACAAAAAATGTTATCTTAAATCAAAGAATGACAGAACTTTTATTTCTTTCAGAGAACATTTTCTAATATTTTAGGTTACTTGCGTGGGGCTGTTTGCTCAAGCCAAAATCCATCAAATGAAAAAGAAAAACAATAAAAGTTCAGTTGTTTGACTTTTTTTTTATTCTGAGGATAAATATTTATTTAGAATACACATCAAACAATGAAGCCAGCAGAGCGGGGAAGAAAGTGAAGTCATTACTAAGGAAAGCTGGGGGAGCAGTGCGGGCAAGACGAAAGCCATGCCAGTAATGAAAACCCAGCTGTGTACATCCCACACAATGCCGCTTTAACCCCCAGCGCCTAGAAACCAGACCAGATATCAAATATGCTAAACACTTCATGAGAGGAAATTGAACTTCTAAAGACTGCGTTCTGAATCTGTTTTCATTATGGCTCGCTCTCTTTTCAGAAGCTTCTCTACAGCGTTAGTAACGAACGGGCAGAGAAGTGGATGAATATCAGACCTCCTCCTGTTCCCTATCGGCCAGTAAAAAGGAGCACCCTTACTAACCTCATCAGGCTCAAACCAAATCAATGCAATCTGCAGCAGCCTGTTCCTCTCTTTAATATTTCAAAAGTAGCCAGTAGGTCCCAAATGTAATTAGAGGGGAAGCACACGGCGTATGAAATACGCAAAAACTGGCTCATGCCAATATCCATTCATTACCCGGAAAACAGCAAAAGTGTGTCTGGATTGAACTGAGCTGTTTTTCAGGGGACTATTATGTTATAGTCATGGCCACATCAGCTGCTTGCTGTGTTTAATCAATTGCTGTTTTTAAAATGCTATTTACCAAAGGAAATGTCTTTTTTTATGTTTTACAAAACGAATAAACCTGGGCGTGTAAACTCTCTAGGTTATTAATTTTATGGTCACCTAGATCTATCAATTTATCTATGCCTATTTTTCATTTATTAGAGTTCACACATACAACCAATAAATACAACAAAAAAACAAAAGGCTTTTAATGTGTCCAATATACTTTCATTTACTGTGCAAATAAATACTCCTGCATGTGCGCATTTCTTGTTGTTTCTCCAATTTCAGTTTCTACTTCTTAATCATTTTTAATTCTTTTAAAATCCTAAGTATTTGTATCAAACTCGATTAGATCAGTGTTGGACTGTACCTATAGAGCGCTTTTCTAGTCCTTTTCTAGTAAGCTTGTTCTAATCAGGCGACCACTCAAAGCGCTTTACATCACATGTCTCATTCACCCATTCACACCCATTCATACAGCACCTGTATTGGACCATACTGGGTGCTAAGTGACTAGGTAGGGTTCAGTGTCTTGCCCAAGGACACTTAGGCATGTGCCTAATTCCGGAGTGGAATCGAACCGCCGACCTCCTGTTTAGTAGGCGACGGCTCTATCCTTGCAGTAAAATGAATAGTGCAACACAAGCCATACGGCTGACAGGAATGTGCATTTAGAATAACTTCGACTTAATATATAGAATAAGTGTTTACGCTAATTGGAACAGCAAAGCACATACTGTAACATAGCCCTCCTGACGTTGTAGTGATCTGAATGAACATGATCGAAACAGAATCTTCCAGTTGGTATGTTCACATTAAGTATGTTTTTCCAGTCTGGCTTTTAATTGGAATACTCTAAAAATGGCTCCGGTCATATTGAAGAACCCAGTAAGAGCTGACTTGAACTTTGTGACCGTGCATTATCCTGCTGGAAGTAGCCATCAGAGGATGGATACACTGTGATAAAGAATGGACATGGTCAGGAACAATACTAAAGTAAGCTGTGAAGACCACAACTGTGGTGAACAATGATCTCCTGTCCCACGAAACCATCACCGCCAGCCTGAACTGTTGGTACAGGCAGGATGGCTAATTCTGACCCTAACATCTAGATGTCCTGTATCAGTTGAAATGGATACCATAAGACCAATAATCCTTTTTCTGTCTTCTATTGTCCAGTTTTGGTGAGCCTGTGTGAAATGTAGTTTCAGTTTTCTGTTTTTAGCTCAGAGTAGCCTCTTCTGCTGCTGTAGCCCATCTGCTTTGGGCTGTATCCTGCATGCCTTGGTTTGCCCAAGGCATTTTGGTCTGCATAATTGCTGCGGGCTAAAAATGTTCACTTTGTCAAACCAGTCTCTGTAAACCTTAGAGATGGTTGTGTGTGAAAATCCCAGTAGATCAGCAGTTTCTGAAAGTTTACTCAGACCAGTGTGTCCGGCTGTCTGGCATCGACCATGTCAAAGTCATTTAATCTCCTTTTTCCTCAATTGTGCTGCTCTGTCTGAACTTTAGAAAGTTGTCTTGAACATCTTTTCATGCCTAAATTCATTGAATTGCTGCCATGAGCAAATTAAAATGATTAAACTTCTCCTTGTATATGTTCAGTGTTCAAAAACACACACACAAATCTCAAACCACAGTATATACAGGTCTGTCTCAGAAAATTAGAATATTGTGATAAAGTTCTTTATTTCCTGTAATGCAATTAAAAAACATGAAATGTCATACATTGTGTATTCATTACAAATCAACTGAAAT
>JAVQJG010014548.1:0-12552 GCA_036024015.1 Craterocephalus amniculus
TTTTTTTTGCTCTCTCTGAGCAAACATTGACATTTTTCATGTTGATTCTTGACTTTTGTGAATAGAGACTTGATTTTATCCAACATCTCTGACTTGCTATTACTGCAGTGGTTTTCACACACTTCTGTAGCTGGTTAAGGTGGCTGACTCTGGGCAGGGCACTGAAGATTGTGGCTAAAATGCATGCAGCCTCCACACACACAGACACACACACACACAGACTTCTTCGTGCCATTTAGAACCAGCTAAAGACATCTAAAACCACACCACGCTTTCATAAATTAACAATGCTATACTTCTGACCACGCTTACACTGTGAGCTCACACATAGGAGACAAGACAAACTTTTTTTTTTCTTTTCATTCAAAGCTCACTGATGCAAGAGTGACGTAAAATGCTCCAATGTCTGGACAGTTCCAAAATAATGTACATATGGTAAACAGTGTTGCGCCGTGTTGCGTTCAGCTCCAGCGGCGCTGTCAGACAAATTGTATGAATGCTGATGATACTAAGTACAAATGTGCTATTGGCCTTACAACATAAATGGTTTGCAGAGGGAGTCTTAAAATTGTATGAACTGTGACCGGTTGATATCGTTTGGATCGCTTTTTAGTTCATGAAAACAGTTTTTAATTGCACCTTTACCAACTGCCAGCAACCTTGGAGGATTTGACCCATTTATAGCCATCTCTTACAACTTGGATGGCTATCCACACTACATCCCACGTTCCCTGAAGTTCTTCTTGCCCTTGATCTGGTTTAAATAACAGGCTCTGCTGCCATAATTAGGATTTAATTTCATTTAACATTGCTAAATTAAAGAGTTTCAAGGATGGACAGATTGGAAATAAAGAGGGATTTGAGAGATAGTTAATGAAATTATGCCAAATGGACATTTGTCTAAATTATTAATTGTCTTTATGATGTTGAAGCTATGTGGTGATTACCAATTTAAATGTCTTGAGGGGGAGTTTTATTTCATTCCATACAGGCTATGCAAAAGCAAAAATAAAACAGCAACTTGTCAGGCCATGCCTCTGTAATGTGTGTTCAAAAGGCATATTTATTCCCTTGTTGCTTTGGATACATAAATTATTTATCTGACTGGGTGTGAAACTTTTCTTTCTGAAATGCATTACAAGTGCTGCAATGCTCAGTGCAAGATCAAATGAGATTAAGTTAAAGAAGCGTGAGATCTCAACAAGGGAAATCACGATACTTCTTTACAGGTTGTATACACTTCTGTTGGACAGATTTTCAGAAATGTTTCTGCACAATAACAATAAAAAAAAAATGTCAATACATATCTGACAGTATTTTTCTTTTTAGATATGAATAATACACAGTAAATATGTAGTAGCATTAGATGTGTTATGCAAACTAAAGCGACAAACTAACCTGGTATAGAGGACAAACATTAAACAGGTGAAGTCATTTTATTTAATGATAAGTTTCAGCCTGGGACGGACTGGCCATCAAAGCTTTCCAACACGTTGATCTGCGACCCATGACTGCCACCAGACTGAACCAATCAGATCATTTAAATCCCTCTCATCTGTGTCACAGTCCAATGGTCACTGTGGATGCAGCTACCTTTCAGAACCGATTAAAGAAAAACGACAGGATGCACAGAGAAACTGTGCGATTTTTCAAGACAATGCCAAATGTCTAAAGATGACTGACAAGTTTGCCACAGTAGGACCTTCAGCAGCTGCTGTGGATGAGGATGATGATGATGGTAGAAGCTGTGGTAAGCTGCACTGCTTTCACATCACTTAGTAAACCCAGTAAGTCTGATCCATACCAGCCAGTTAGGAGTGAACACAGAAGCTGTTTACACAGTTCTGATGAAGATAACGCGGCAATAAAACAGATGGTTTATCATCACGTTAGGTTGTCTCCACACTTTTATTAAATAAGTTGATGACGTCAGTGTTGCCAGCGGGAGAACTGCTGGTTAACTGGGTATTAACAACAGACGTTAAAATTCAGCTCTTTTATGTCATCCTGAAATAATTAATCTAATTAAAGTGAGAACATGATTTATAAATATCATTCATCAACACTGACAAAGTCAGCAGCTTTCCGATTTTATTTTATTAGCCTATCTGTTATTGGTTGTGGGCTGGTTGAGTATTCTAGATGTGGTTCAGAATGAGTGTGAGGCGGCATCTATAGGTGTTCATGGACAATGTAAGATTTCTATTCTATTTCTATGCAGCTATAGGATTTGCCTGCTTATCAGAGAATCCAATTTCACTGGACCTGACTGAATCATTATATTAAAAGAAAAAAAAACTCAACTTAATCTTTAGGCAAAGTTTATTTATATAGCACATTTCATGTACGGGACAATTCAAGGTGCTTTACATAAAATTTACAGCAGGGAGCAGAAGAAGCATTAAAAATTCTTTAAAACAAAAATGAAATGAAATGAAAAATTAGTTAGTTGTCTGTTTTCTTTTTTATAAAAGGCGCAAAAAGAAAGGCTTTTACCCCAGATTCAAAACTGCTGAGATTTTCAGCAGACCTGCTGCTTTGTGGGAGTTTGTGAGGAGCATAAAAACTGAACGCTGCCTCTCTATGTTTAGTTCTGTAGGAACTCAAAGTAGACCTGACCCTAATGACCTGAGGGTTCTGGTTGGTTAATAATGAAGCAGAAGTTCCTGAATGTATTTTGACCCTAAACCATTCGATGCTTTGTAAACTAACAGCAGGACTTTGACGTTGATTCTTTGACAAAAGCCAGTGTAGCTAGTGTTAAAATCTGAGGACTGACGATATATGATCCACTTTCCTGGTCTTAGTGAGGATGGAAGCAGCAGCATTCTGGACTAACTGGAGCTGTTTGATGGACTTTTTGGGGAGACCAGTAAGGACAGCGCTACAGTAGTCTAGTCTAAAACAATTTTAGTTGAACCTGGTTGAGATAACATCTCAAGAAAAGAAGAAGAATAAGGCAGGAGACATAGGGACACTGTGTCAAGGCTTTGTCCAGGAACAATTTTCATCTGATCCATCATTTCATATCTGTTATTTTTATTTTCTTTCTCCCTTAAAAAACAAAGTAGGATAAATGCTGCTCTAATATTCCTACTCTCCTGCAGTACAGATTTGTACTCAATTAAGAAATGGCACATTATTAAATTATTTAGTATTTCACTGACTACTGCTAACTTTCTGTATGACTCCAGTAGTTTTGTAGTATAAAATATTTACTTTTTAAGGGCACGCAAAGATCTGTAATTTGGGTGATTGTAAATGGGCCAAAATGCCAGGGATAATTTTTGTCCCAGTGCAGCAGACATGAATATTTTAATTTTATCACTTTTTCCCCACAAAAGAAACAAAAATAACTTTATAGATGAGTACAGTATGGTCTTGGTGCATTTCTTGAATGACTCTTTCATCACATCTAAATGAAGGGAAAAAAAACATGCATTGTAGGTTGGAGGGGTAAGATGTCGAAGCTCCTCAATATATATATATATATTTTACATGGAAAATTTTGACTTTTCCAACATGACAAGATAATGTAAGCAGTTTTCAGTTTTATGGAATCTGTGCATGAACTTACTGAAACAGAACAATACAAGGGCAGAGGTGGGTTAGAAAATGTTGGGCTCCCTGGTACTGTAGTAAATTTGTATAAGACCTTGTTAAAAGTCATATGAACTGCTATTTTTGTTCCCCTGTTTCACAGTTTCTCATTATCATAATACCAGCATTTGCTGAAAATGTTTACAGACTTTTGATTTGAAGGTTTTCAAATTGCGATGATCTGTTTGACTGTAAAGCTGGCAGTTTGCCAGGCTGTTGCTAATTCATTTATCAAACTGCCTGGAACGTCACATAGTCTCTCAAATCCATCATGTAGGTTAGATTTATCAGATTACTTTAGGCGGGTAGATGTGCAAACCAGAATATGGAGCCACAAACATCTGCTGGAGATTACGAGGATTCCCAAAGGAATGAATAGACTTCCAGTAACTCACATACAAATACACATGTGGAATAAAGGTGTCAAGACTTTAAGTAACTTTGAGTTACTTATTGTAACTATTGAGATTTTCTAAGTGTCTAACTCTAAAATATTGTTACTGAAGCTTTTTAAAGTTATACGTTTTATTTGGATCACATTTTGAAAGCAATGATATCACACTACATAATATCTATGCATTGATGTACATTTTTTCCCAAAGTAATTTACCACTGGTAATTAACTGAGGCTCAGTAAAGTAGGACAACCTGTTGTAGCATAAAATACTAATCTGATTCAATTTTGAAAACATGAAAAGGATGCAATTGTCATGGATTCCATAAAAGAGGTCATTGTCACAACTGAATATACTTATGTTTAAACTTGTCCCGGCCACCATCATAGCAAGCAGAATGATGACAGAATATACTTCAAGGAAAGACACCAACGATATTTTTACTAATATGTGCAGTAAAATCTTTGTGAAGTACAAGATAACTGGATGTTGAAGAAGTACGGAGTAAGAATTTAAATGTTCCCCTCTCTAATCTACAGGAGTAAAGAAAGAAAAACAAACTGACATTAATCTATTCAGAGAAGGTGCGTGTGGAAAAAAAGTGCTATAAAAGTGGCCTATACGTTGGGAGATTTATTAACTCTACAAAAACCTTGAGTTTTCAGTTATGAAGCAAGAAAGTCAAGAAAGACTAAATGAGTAAAAATCCTGGACCCACATCTGGACCGATCAGAAAAGTTAATTACTTTCAAATTCCTGTAACTTCAGTGAATTTCAGTGCAAAGCTGTTCATAACGTCTTTGAGCAGTCCCTTCAACAAGCATGGAAAAAATCTGAACCAACTGCAACCTGCTGAGCTGTAGTTATTACATATTTCATTATTTGTATCTCTTAGATATTTAGATATTTAATCGGAGAGAAAAAGAGAGATAATGAGTCGTGTGCATGCATTTTATTCCACCAAAAGACTGAAATCTGTTGTGCAATTGAATTTTAAGGCAGGGTAATAAAACTGAATGATCCGCACCTAGAGGAATATTTGACATACGGCAAAAACTGAGGCGCTTATGGGATCGTACTCTGTCAATACGGATCTTAATACCGCTCAGCCTTTCCATTAATCGTAAGCTCAGTGTGTTTGTGTGTGCGTGTGTGTCCAGTTTTTCTTCCTACTTTCAGAAAGTACATATGTACTGTTTGTATTGTGCAGTTCACAGTTTAGCATGCATGCTTGTGTGTGTGTGATTATAGGATCCTCATAGGAGCTGCGGTGGACCACTGTGCACAACCTGCGCCAGCCCTCGGCAACAGACTGTGAGCTAATAACACAGCAGAGGAGTCCGCAGGACTGCCTGCATGTCAGCCCCTGTGCACCACCGTGCCGGCTCGCTGTGGCTCTCCCTTGCCTGACCCCCTGACCTCAACTTGGGCTAATGAGCAGGTAGGACGGCTGAGCTGGGGCCTTTCAGTGGCTGAGTTTTACTTCAGATTCCAGATAATGACATTTGTCCAATGAAAGATTGTAAAGGAGGCAGCTCAGGTTGAATGCTTTAGTCTAAAAAAAACTAAAAAAAATCACAATTGGCTGCAGGTAAAAATGCACAAATCACAGGGGCTTGCAGAGGCACATACACACACAGCATGCAAACATATTGAGGACAGCTACATTAATTATTCACTAACATTAATTATGACATGCCTGTATCTCAGTTTGGTGCCATTTCTGAGGGCATGTTGATGCATCTGTGTGTCTGTGAGGACTTCCTTTCTTTCTCTCTCCATCTTATTCCCCCTTCATGGGAAGAGGCACTGCTACCAACCAGCCTAAGCCACAGGGACCTAATTAACACAACATAAATTATGGCATGCTGATAAAGCAGTCAGTGGTGCCTTTACAGGGCAGCACACCCCTGTGCCTGCTTTCAGCGTCCTCACAGCAGACCACCATGGCCGGCTGTGTTTACTTACTAGAGTGAGTCTGTTTTGCTTGCTTGCATAGAAGTAAGAAAGAGCTCAGTGGATTTCTTGGTGAGTGTGAATCAGTGTTCTGGCCAGTGCCACCACAGAAAATGTGATTAATTCCATATTGTGCTAATTTAGCACACCTCATTTTGCATATTCACGAATTTTTTGTTTAGACTGATCCTCTTTTCAAGAGCAAAAGAATCAAAGAAGAAATATGAGGTGATAAATATAAAGCCATCACCTCCATGTGTATGTCTTTGTGTCACCATTTCTTGGTTGATCGATCCAATTCTTTTGAGTCTCTGTTGGTTGCCTTACTTTGAAGATGAGATCCAGTAATGTAACTTGAATGCCAAAATGGCTAACCTCTATTCTTGCAAGAACCAAACAAAAAGGGAAGGCCTTTTTTCAGCAAAACAACTTAACAACACATTTTGCACACACTAAATCACAATAGAATGACCCTGAATCGACTGTATTAAGAAACTTGGTTGTAGTTTTCTGCTTGTATTTTTCTAGGGAGCCCTATTACAGTTAAGCAGTCACTTGGATAAGTGTGGTATATTAGCACTTTCATGATCATGATCTTAACCTTACATGCAGTGCCCACAAATTTGATGTCAAACACAATGTTTTATTTACCTCACACAATTATTATTTTTTTGTTGTCCAATGGATAAAACCCAATGGTAGATCTCAGGAAGGTAAGGAAAAACATGCACTGAAGTACCAAATACAGATAAAGTTGACTGTTGTATATTTTTGGCCCCTTGCACTTCCCTTGACATCTTCCTAAATAAATCCCTGCCTAATGATGCAAGGCAGAATGATGTAGAATTATACTTACAATATTTGTATTTCTGCACACAGAGACATTTGCTGACACAGCTAGACAGAACATTGTACTCACTGTAGGAGAGTGAGCAGTGATGATCCAAAACAAAGCCAGCAGAAACATCCCACACAGACACGTTATAGCTGAATCCGGGCTACTTTTGGCACTGATGGACCATTTGCGACACTGGCATTGTATGGGTCAAAAGTGGACCAGATGTCAATGGGGTTTATGTACAATGCAGCCTATAGAACTTCCAGCGTCCAATAAGCCAGTAAGAGCATTTCCAGTTATGTCTCTGGATAGTACTGACTGCATTCGTCAATATTCGGGTTACGGGCAAAAAAAGGGCAAGACACAATTTCATATTCCTTTCAATGGAGATATCCTGACATGTGTTTACATGACAAAATATTCGAGTTGGAAAAGGAGTAACCCAGGGGTAATATTCATAGTACTGTACACTAATATAATAGTACAATAAAGTAGACTAGATAAAGCCATTTTCAAGTTTCTGTGGCGATTGTATGTCGTCAGCTAAATAGAATTTTACAGTCAGTTTTCACATATTTCCTGTGGACGATGAACTACGAAGGAGATGGATGTGGAGCATTTGAAGGGAAAACTTCATGTCTTTTAACAGAAATGACACTTACTGTACAGGAAATCTCGAACCACTTGTCATAAAAAAACTGGGATTTACCCTTTCTCTGATGATTAGCCTAATGTCATGCCCTGTTAGTGTTTGAACAGCCTCAGCTTTTCATTCCCTTATTTTGTTTTGTCAATATAATAAGTATAGTGACATTTCATACACTCCATGGTGATTGTCAATAAGAATGTCCAAACAGAGGTTGTTAGAAAATGGTACATGGGTGAAAATGGCAGCGAAATGTTTATACAAGCATTCTTTCCTTTGCTCCCCCCCATCCTGGCCTTCAGTTGATGAGCTTGTGGATCATTTTAATGTCAAAAGTATAAGCATTGTTGATGTCATTGCTCCCGTCAAAGTGAAAGCGATAACTGCAAAAAATAGAGCTCCATGGAAAAATGCCACAGTGGTCAGAGCTGAAAAATAAGAATGTTGAAAAGCAGAATGCGGGTGGCGGAAAACAAAGTTTCAGGATCACAATGAGATCTATAAAGAGAAATTGAAGATTAATAATCTGGAATCGAAAAATGCAAGACAATCATTCTTTTCTGACATCTTTGCTAAGAAAAGTCATAATGCTCGATGCCGCTTGAACACAGATAGCAGAAACATTTCAGTCCTGGTACTGCCGGATCTCAATGCTACATTTGAACCGGTCTACCATAACGTCTTAAGGCCCATTTATGCTCCCTGACGGACAAAAATGCGGACGTCCGTTCCAAACATCTTCATGTGTTGCTGTCTTCATACTTCCATGCGTCGTTTATGCTGCTACGGCTAACCTCTGCCACGGGGCAGTGCTAGGTTTATTGTAAACTGCGATATGACGTTAGTTTCAGACATCGGTTGGTGGCACTAACATGCGGCTATAAAGTTGTTAATAACCACCAACACACCTTGAACACTTTTAGAGCCTTATTTCAAAAGCTTGTGCAACATCTAATGTTTTTTTGCCATATTCATTCTTCTTCTATGGTTTTCTTCTTCCTGTTTATCTTCGTCTTTCCCGGTTTGTTTCTGCTCCACTATGCTCAACACTGGCACTGCGGTTTCCGGTGGTATTACTACGTCTTCTGCATCAAGTGACGGATGTGCAAGGAGCCTGAAAACACACCAAATACGCACATAATTGACGCAGAAGACGGACGAAACTTTCCGTGTGTCTGCGAATCCGTCATCTACGTCGAGCATAAATGGACCTTTACTAGACCAGCTGAAAAACTGGGCAGGACTTTCTGGCACTGCAATTAACTGGTTTAAGTCCTTCACAAAAGTCAAGGACTACTTTGTGTCTGTAGGTAACTATACATCTGAGCAAACTTAAATAAGGTGGAGTTCCACATGGCTCAGTCCTGGGGCTCCTGCTTTTCAACATTTACATGCTTCCACTCGCTCACATTAAACAACAAAATATGTAACCATAGCTATGCTTTTTACACACAAATCTAGATAACCATCTCACAAGAAGACTAGGCTATATAGAGCAATCCAGTCACTAATCAGATGCATTGATTAAATCGGAGACTGGATGTGTCTGAGCTTTCTTCAGTTAAAGGAACTAGGGGCAGAATGAAGAAATGAGTCTCACGAGTGACAAAACTGGCGTGGCAGTTAACTGCAGCTACCTGCCAAGCTGGCTCGACAGCGCATACAAACTCTTCACGGACTGTCCATATTAACAGCACTGCACTGGTAATGCTGTAATGCTGTTTACTACATGACAGTTTACTGCAAGATCACTGCATGCAAGACTCATGAGCAGTGATGGGAATAACGGCGTTACAAGTAGCGCCGTTAGTAACGGCAATACTTTTTCAGTAACAAGGTAATCTAACTAATTACTCTGCTCATCGTTACAACGCCGTTACTGTTACTGACATTTACTGACAGCGCGTTACTTTAATAAGATTAGATTCTTTATTGTTTTGCGCAAACCGACCTTTCGCGTTTGTCGGGACTATACTGCGCTGTTGCTGGTGAGGAGGCGGAGGGATATGTGTGAACAGGAGAATAGAAGAGGTCTTGTTCTGCTGTGAGCGGTGGTGCTGGATGAGAATAAAGCAGCATCTCGTGTTGGAGCCAGAAGTTGTCTGCAGGAGACGCAGCAGCGTTGCATTATGATTCTGCTCATTTAAGCTTTTTTTAAGCACTACCAGGTAATTACAATGATACTGATAATGTGTAAAGCAGGGATCATAAAAAGTCCGGAACCCGGTCTGGATCCGTACCCCAAGACACATCAGTCCGGACCCAGCCCAACCTATGTTCTTACAAAGTGCTATTGTCCTAAGTAGGCGAGTTTTTTTAATAAATAAATATTCCATAGATAAGTAAATTAATGGTTTATACTGTGAAATAGTGTCCGTGGATATTATTCATAGCGATCTAGTGATAAAAACTTGTTACATTCATCAGTTTGTGCTGTCTTGTCTACAGCGCTGTCTCAGCGGTGTGACAGCCACCTGCCTGCTCCAGGACCTGAACTGAGGCTGCTATGAATGACAGGAACCATCAGCCAATCAGTACAAAGGGTTTGTGATCTTACAGCCAATCAGAAGCAGAGTAGGGCGGGCATTTGGTTCAACTCCGTAGCCTTTTGATATGACAGTTCGGCTAAGAGTCTCCCTGAGCGGCTCTGTGGCGACTTTTCCAAATAAGTAACCAGGTAAAACTACAGACAACAACCGTCTAATAAAAGTCCTAAAATATCAGGTTCAGCCTTTTAGTTTTTAATACACTAATTAGCATGATAACGTGACTGGTGGTCAAAAGACTGCAGGTCTTATTTGGGTTATGTTAGTTACGGTAAAGGCCACATATCTGAACTTTTTTTTTAAAAAATTTTCAAAGTAACGGAAAAATTACTTTTCTAAGTTATTTGTTATTTTTATGATGCTGTAATTTCGTTACTAACGCAGTTACTTTTAGGGAGAAGTAACCAGCAACTGTAATTAATTACTTTTTTAAAGTAGTGTGCCAAACAGTGGTTATATCGTCTCCGTATGGTCAGACACACGGAGGCTATGCAGAGCTTCTTTGTGTTTATACTGGAAAGCAGGTAAACGCACTAGGTCGCGGTTTCTTTTCTGGATCTGCAGGGAGGAGTAGTTGGTATCAGTCAATAAACTCCACAAGGAGGAGTTTTTTCAATGATTCAACATGCTTTATTCAAATACAAAGAATTTATGATTCTGTTTCCCATCTACACTGTCAATAAAAGGAGGTCAGAAATGCCACATTCAAAACAGCTCCTCTAGACAAAGCACTGACCCAAGACACTACTTCTAATGCTGCAGAAAGCTTCTCAGTGTGTAGATGCCATCCTAAGTAAAGAGATAAAAGTGAGTGGCAGTTCCTTAAAATAATTAAGCCAGACCAAGAGTCAGACAAAATTCAAAGACAAACAGACAGATCAACATAGGCCAGCAAAAACAACTTTCACGACTTGGTGAAATTGATAACTTACAATAAAATTACAATAAAATTACCAGTATACTATCTCAAATAGTCATGCTGCATTTTAGGAAAATAATATTCAAAGATAATCTAAATATTTTAACATGAAATCTTTTTCTGAATATCAGTGATACTACTGAGGCCAAACAGGGCAATAGGTTAGAGTGAGAGTAGAGCTGAAGACCACCCAGGCAAGGAAAATGAAACAGCCAATAACACTTCCTTATTTGTGTCTGTGTGTCCTTCTGAACCCTTACAAAAACCCACAACACAAACTGGAACTCTCATCTGGTTTTGAACTTGCCCATTTTCGTTCGGCTCACTGCAGAGCACATTTCCTAACTCTCTATCAACCTCTTCATTTCTCCTCTTTCCAAGTGAAGACAAGAAGAAATCTTTGTTAAACTGAAACATCACATTGTTCTTTTGAATGCAGGATCCCAATCTTCCCACACAGGTCAAACACACAATAAATACTTCAAGTCTCAATTCTTCCAGATGAACCAGCTCAAGACTGAATTTCTCACAAAACAGTCATCAATCTTTCACATGCTGGAAAAGAATACGGCTGCATTTTCATATTTTCTGTAATCTATGATATTTTGCATTAAACTCACTGAGCATCTTAGAAGAGTAGAGTAACATCAAGCTTCAATACATCAAGAAACCCTGGCTTAAGACGCGACACTACAGGTTTAACAACTAACAGGTATCACAATAAAACTGTTCTGGTTTATGCTCAAAACAAGACGATCACATTTTATGCAAATTAGGCATTAAACTGCCACAGCAATTACTTGCACACGTTTTCATGGGGAAAAAAAGACTAAATTAAGACAGGTCCAAAGATCGTTTTGCAATTTCTTGACTTTAAGTCAAAAGTGAGCCAGTAGTCACACTTTGGTGGGCACTGATCGGCTGTCACCTGTCAATGTCACTGTTTTGACTGACAACTTTGTGTTGTTAAATTCCTAGACATTTTACCAGCTGATCTGTGTTTCGGTTCCTCCTAATCATTAACATCACTGCCATCTTTTCTGACAACATTTTACACATCTTTATTGCACCATGTTGTATTTATAAGTCCCGGTAAAAGCTGAGAGTTACCACCTAGCATAAAACCCTCCCTTCTACAATCAGATTTGTTTATTAATACGAGGGTATTCATTTGTTTAATTTGGATGAGATCACATTGTTCAGCAGAGAGAGTGCTTTAAAACCATACCAAACATGACGGAGTGCAGACAACCAAAGCGGTGCTGTGCTTAGGACTGTCCCGATACCACTTTTTCACTTCTGATACCGATACAGATGGTTGAGTATTGGCCGATACCCGATACCGACACTTACATTTTGTTTTGAGCAAAATATTGTGTCAAACTTCACCTCAAAACCTTAAGGCGTAACTGATAAAGTCCACAACAGAAGGTGTGAGAAAAATTGAGTCATTAATTATAACCAATGAGTTAATTTAATAAATTTAAAGACTGTGTAACACACAGCACATTTCTGTTTTAAGAAAAAACAACCAGAGTATACCCTGTCGAAAATGTACTAGGGAGGTCTCGTAAAGGGTGCCGAGGTAAAAGGGCTGGATAGAAAATGTTGATCACCTGGTATCGGCAACAGTATCGGCATATTTCAATGCA
>JAVQJG010014568.1:0-20638 GCA_036024015.1 Craterocephalus amniculus
TCCGCCAATCCTGGAGGGGAGAAGGCGGCAGGGTGGAGCAGGATGATGGAGGAAATTGTTATGGTGAAGCAGGAGGAGAAACCAATCCTGGAGGAGCTGTGGCACAGTCCAATTTGCATGAGGCCCTGGCAGGCCTAGGGCCGTAACACAGACTTTTATGGATAATAATCACGTTTAAAATAAGTTTATGATTGTTCATTCCCGTAAATAAATAGAACTGAATTTGGTTCTTGCTGTCTGCAAACACATAAAATCCCTGCTGTTGTGACATTTTTGTGCTTTTAGCATCGAAACAAGCCAAACTCTAAACCGGAGTGCCACTGTTTGGAAGCAGAGGACTGATGTGACGCAGTTGAAGAGCACTAGCAGCAGTTGCACCAATTGTTCCACACACGTCAAACAGCGGGGTGACATGGGTGGAACACGGTGGGGATCAATCCTGACATGGGAAATATTGATGCATCCCTGTCACATAGATTAGTCAGCCATGTCTGCCTCATGGTCATTTTGCGCCAGCTGAGGTTGTTGTATAATTGATGAGTATCCTCGCTGCATTCAGGGTCTACTGGGAGAGGAAAGACCTTCAGGCACATACAGGGGGCACCTTATGATGTCCCGCCTGTTCTTGTCAAACCAGAGTTTACATATTTCACAGGGAATTAATTCTTTATCACTTATTTTTGTTATTTTTTGTAATTTTTTTTGTGAGACAAAGAAAAAAGTGTCTTACTTATTGCTAATGGGTCTGGCAGATTTTCATTTGGATCCTGTGGGATTAAATGTTGCTGTCAGGGTGTCACCATTTTAGCCTCTGCTAATTAGTCTTTAACCTAGTACAGTCGAGACTGATGAGAATGTCAATAACTTAACAAGTATTTGATTAGAAGAGGAAGTCCACACATTTTATGTCCCAGCTGATTATTGACCCCTGATCAGGGTGACTCGGTTACATCTTCAGCTGGGCCAGATTTACAGATGAACATGTTTTACTGGGCCTGAAACTGTCTTTGGCCAGTAAGTAATGGGTATAATGCAAAAACTTATGGCAGATGTCACAATTGTTTGATTTAGTTGTCATTTATCTCCACATTTATCACAGGATGCCGTCTATGTGCTAGTATAGCTACAATTGGAAGACACAATCAAATTGCACTTTTGCATCTTTTTTACTGTCAGAGTGTTTTTTTTTCTACTCTTTGGCAACCAGGGGCTTATTGTCCTCCTGGGATGGCAACTTATTTTGGGAGTATTATGATTATATTTAGTTTAGGCTTTAAACAATGTACATAATATGGAGTAATTCATCTCCAGGCCTTGTCTGTTCTCATGTCCATAAAAACCAAACACTAGCCAGTACCTGACAAGTAAGGCTGAAAGGCTGAAAGGCTAGTTGCAACCCCAAGTAGTTTCTCTGAGCAAATACATGTTGATAAGAGAACATTTCCTACAAATAAATGTGAGAGATAATAAATTTTGAATAAATTTTCCTAAGAATAATAAAGATAAAACTGAGATTATTAAGTTTGGTAGCAAAAAGAAGGCGGTCAGCATCAGTAAACACCTGGAGACTTGGTGTGCTGATAGACTTAGATCGGACTTTCTGCAGCCACATCAGAGTGTCACTAAGAAGCTTTTTACCATCTCAGAAACATCAGCAGAATAGAAAGTTTCGTCTCCCATAAAGACCAGGAGAAATTCATCCATGCATTCATCTCCAGCAGACTGGATTACTGTAATGGCCTTCATTAAACATCTGCAGCTCATCCAGATGCTGCTGCTGGAGTTTTAACCAGGACCAGAGGCTGAAAAAGCGTACTTTAGAACTTTCACATTCGTGACGCCGCTGTTTCGGGTTGTGCATGCGTTAAACATTGGAAGCAAGTGTAAACACACCAGTAATTTTGATAGCAGACATTACAACATTAAGAGATTTTTGACAAAGGCTTTTTTCCAGTTTTTCCACCTTTTTGTTTCCCCTTTCAACCTTGAGATGTTTTACTGCCACCAAATGTATAATGAGCTCCTGTTTACCATGAAACATTAAACTTAAATAGTTGTTTATATTCTGTGAGGTATGAAATATGGAGTAATTAGAATAAGAATTATAATTATTATAATTATTATACAATTGTTTACAAAATCTCATAATTTTTTTTACATCTCACACACTGTCCCGACTTCTTTTGGAATTAGGGTTGGACTACAGCATGTCTGTCTACATGCACCAACTTGTCTCCACTTAGAAAAAAGCCATCATCATAGTTTATGTAATGATTGTTTATGTTTTTGATTTATATGTTGAGCTACATGCGCAGAACAGAGTAGGTTAAAGAATTTGGCTAAAACTGCTGGGATTAGTCATGAGGAAGACTTGGATTTGGTTTCTTTAACACTATCTCCTCCCCACCCCCATCCTTCTTCCATCTGCAGTCGTGCCGGTGAAGCTGCCCAGGGCAGGAAAGAGCTGCCTTTTCTTAAAGAAGATCTAACACAGAAGGAGGAGAGAGAGAGTGGCTGAGCATCGCTCACAATGAAGAAAAGCAGGAGCGCTCAGGGGGTTACGCCGAGCGACGTGAGTGCTGATTTTCCATCTGTTAAAACGCCAACCCATCCATACATCCATGACACTCTAATTCCTCACATCCTGCCATTTCAAATTCTTTGTCTCTCCTTTAAAGTTCCCGGCTCCACTGTTGGCACACTTTCTGTAAATGTTAGGTAAAGGCAGCTTGAGCTGTAGCAGGAAAACACACAGGCGGCGAGGTGCAGTGTGTCCGTGCAGCAGTTTGTGACTCATAAACAGATGACTGTACTGTACACAACAGACCGCTATCTGGCAGGACACACTGCAGAGAGGGAGTGTGTGTGTGTGTGTTTGTGTATTAAGGATGGTGTGTTTTGTGTGCACATGAGACATCCAGGAAGATGGAAACTGAGTCGAGGTCTGACTTCAGAAGGAGCAGACAAACAGGATGACTGGAGATAAGACGGCTCACCGCAGGAAACATTTAGGACACAGAATGAATGGAAACGTGGACGAGAGGAGGAAGGATACAGATCTGACAGAGAGGCCCATCTGTTACTCCTCCACTCCACTGGTGTTTATGACTGGGCATACAGGCCAGATCATTTACTTTGACATATTCCAACTGGAGCTCAGGGGCCAAGCCAAATCCTGGATGATAAAAGTTTTCCTGCAGGGACTGTCCTCTACACCTCCCACTCCCCCTTATTTACAGTTTGTAACTGGTTTGTTACTGAAATAAAGATGACACTGCAGCTTAGCTTATACAAAATAGTTTAAGGATGCTAATGTACTATGTTTACTAAAACAAATTTACAGTGTGATCTAGTATGTTGCTTACAGTAATAATGACCTATGTCTGTGTATAGGTGAACATTACCAGTACCCAGTTAGACCTCCTTTACCTTTAGAACTGTTAATTCATGGTGGTAGATGTTCAACAAGGTGATGGAAACCTTCCTCAGGGATGTTGTTTCATATTAACATGACAGCATCACACAGTTGCTGCATCCATGATGAGAATCTCCCGTTCCACCACATCCCAAAGCTGGAATATTGGACTGAGATGTGGCGGCTGTTGAGGCCGTTGGAGTCCAGTGGACTCATTGTTATGTTGGAGATGATCTGGTGATGGTGGAGGTTGAAATTAGAGGTGGGCCAGTACCGATACTAGCTTCGGAAATACTCACCGATCCTGTGGCTCCATCTTCGTTGGTGAAATGAATATTTTAGACAGACATTTCAGCTTTAAAGTTCTGCAAAATGATTCTGGACCAAAATGAGCGGTTTTATTTCCTAAGTTCTCTAGATGATGCAGGAGAAGCAACTTGAACTGTCCACAGTTTGCGGAACAGAAAACGAAACTTGCGTTTTTGGCGACACAGCCTCCGGTGCTTGAATGATGCATTCAGTGGCTCAGAAATCACAGCTCTGACAGTTTACCACATCCCATGACATTAAGCTGCATCTGACAACTACAATATTGAGAAATAAACAAATCTATTAATTCGGATACTGTAAAGAAGCCCACATAGACTGAGTTAACTCACAATGAATTGCATATTACTTGCAGATTTTTTAGAAATAGTGTGAAATATTTTATTTTAAATATTTAAAGGACTATCATTGCAATGTTAATTTAATAATTATGGGCTGTTGTTACTATTTTTAAAAATTAGTTTAAAATAGTTTAAAATATTTTGAGAAAATTTCTTGTCTGTCACCTCAGTTGAAGTTAATAATTTGTGTACATGTTTTCATTTACATTAAAAACCCACTTTTTTTGGTTTTTGGTAGTAAAATAGTAGAAAAAGTTAGTAATAAATGGGATTCCCAGATAAATATAATGGAAATAACGGAATTATCGAAAATTAAAAATGAATTTGGGAAAACAGGCGATTGAAAGAGTAAAACCGTATCCACAATATAAATAATTTATTTGAATAATACATTTGACAGACCTCTTAGTATGATAACACTGGTATCAGATAAGTACTCAGTATCGGCAGACACCAAAACCGCAGGTATCGGAATTGGTATCGGACAGAAAAAAATGGTATCAGAACATCCATAGATGAAATGTAACATCTGAATGTGGAGATGAAATGGAGACACATCAAACCAGGCAACATTTTTCCTTCTGTTTTCCAGCTTTTGTGAGTCTGTGTAAGTATACCCATCTGCTTCAAAGTTGGATGGTTTTTGTGTGTTCAGAGATTATATTCTGCATATCTTGGTTGGAACCAGTGTTTATTCAATGTCATGTTACCCTCTATCATCTCCAATCAGTCTGCCCATTCTCCTCGGACATCAATAAGACATTGTGGTCCAGACAGCTGCTGCTCACTGGATATTTTCTCTTCTTCAGACCGTTCTCTGGAAATCCTAGAGATGGTTGTGTGTGAAAATCCCAGTAAATAGTCAACAATGCTATGCTCAGAGTCCCTTATATCCCTTTCTTCCTCATTCTGATGCTCAAACAACTTCAGCAAGTAGTTTTGACCATGTCTACAAGAATAAGTGAATAAATGTGTTTGATATCTTAATTAAATATCTAAAATTATGTCGCTCTATTCACTAAATAAAATGCACAGATGTAATCTGAATTTCCTTGTTCTATTTTTTTGCTTTTAAAAGAAACTGACATTGGGCTTATGTGTAGATAAGGAGAACATGCAAACTCAAAACAGGTTACTGGTTCAATCTCCTCCCCAGCTCTGACCAGCAATCCCTGCCTGAGGCTTGAACCAGTGGCCTTCTTGCTTGGAAGCTGTGGTACAAACCACAACGCAGGCCTTAACTTTTGCCGTCACAGCCCAGCAGTGAATCGAAAATTCCAATATCGGGATTTTTTATTTAAAAAAAAAAAATTTTGTTAAAAAATCTTTTGTCAATTTTTTGTTTGCATTTGTTTGAGAAAAAAAAAGTAAATTTTTTAACGTTTTTTAATTTCATCTGTATTGGTTTTTATCATTTTTACTTGTCCTGTCAGGCATTATAGTGGCAGAATACTGGTCCGACCGCTGTGTTAATTTCACAGTTAATTTCAACTAGTTGAAATTAAGAAGATTTCAACCAGCAAAAAGATTAGCTTTTTTTGTGAAAAATGTGTTTCCCCACAAAAATATGTAATATCGAAGAATCACGAGAATTGCAAATTCTTTGGAAATCGGCACCTAAAGGAATCAAATCGGGAGGAAAGGATATCATCCCAGCCCTATAAAATACTTCACAAGCTAACTGGACCATAATCTACTTCCTATGGAGGAATTAGTCAGCTAAACTACCAACTATTACAAGTTTCGGGAACTTGTCTGTTTACATCATTAAAATTTTTTTTAGATTTATAACTCAAATAGACTTTTCACCACTTCTTTACTCTTAAGTAATTTTTTAGGTGACTGCTTTTTACTTATTCCTGAGTAATGTTATTTTCAAGTAATGCTTCTCCTGCTTGTGTACAGTTTTTGGCTACCTTACCCACCTCTGCTGGTAAAGCAACTGGAGACAACAGAAAGCTTAAAGAACAATGGAACAAACCTTACAGATCCAGGAAGTAAAACCCGGCTTAGAAAGGAGAACATGGAAACATGAAACTAAAGTTGCTGCCGTGGCAGGATAAACAGGAACTGGAACTGAAACTTCAGACTCCTGAACAACCGAGAAAGAGAAGCTGGAGAGAAACAATAAAAAGGAGCAGATGTAATGTAGGAAGTAAACACAACAGAAAACATAAGAGGGAAACTTTTACTAAATCAAACTGGAAGCAAGACTAAGAGAAAATTTTAATCATCTATTAGATTAGAACATGAACAAACATGAGAAAATAATAAAATTATATGCAAAACTGAAACGGAACTAAACCAGAGCTTGCAGATCATGGCAGAAATCAGACCAGTCTCACCCAGTAGAACTAAAATCTAACCAATGCATCACATGATAATGTTATTAAGACAGCGCTGGTGTTAACACCACTATAGGAATGTGATGCATACACTCACTCGCCAGTTTTTTTGGTACAAATGCTCAATTACTTAGCAAAAAAAAATACAATGAGCCAATTACATGAAAGCAACTCAACACATCTAGTCATGTAGACATGGTGAAGACGACCAGAATGAGGACAGGGGAGATTTAAGGGACTTTGAACGTTGAATGGTTGTTGGTCTGAATGTTTGCTGGTATTCTCACACACGACCATCTCTAGGGTTTCCAGAGAACGGTCTGAAGAAGAGAAAATATCCTGTTAGCAGCAGTTGTCTGGACTACAATATATTGATGATATCAGAGGAGAATGGACAGATGATGAAAAGGCAACTGTTAGTCTGATAACTACTGGTTCATGAAGCAGATAGGCTACAGTAGCAGAAGACCACAGACAGTTGTGAAGGAATAAGGGGTCCAACCCCATCCTAACAAATAATAAACGGCATGCAAATGCTTAATTTGTGCATACCAGGAGATGACATTGTTTGTAAATGAGCTAAACCATCTTCTGTGTTTCTTTCTGCTAAAACAGTTGATTCATTCTCATCCGTAAACCATTAATATCTGCATTTTATCCGTGTTCCTGATAGTATGCACCAGATATTTCGCATATATCTACTACAGTATACCTGAGTGTTCATTTCCCACTTTTTATTCTGGTTCTATATGGTTTACTGTCAATAATTAAAGCTAACCCTGCTGTGAGAAGTTCCCTGCTACACTGTCTCATTTACAATTACTTTCTTCAAAAAGGCTTTTTGGAAGTGCCCCAGAAACTACTTCCAACACTTCCAGGAAGTCCTTTCATCATCATCATCAAGCATACACCCACTCCACCTCTCTGACTCTGCAGCGACTCTACCTCCCTTTGAGAATCACTGTTCTGCCTTTCAACTCCATTCCCTTTTCTTTTTTGGATCCAATGTAGGCACAGTTTTCTGGATTTTCTCTGAGTTTTAAAATGGTCAACATCCTTTTTGGATTTTCTAGTGTGTATGCAGTCATTTGCTGGGAGTAAATCAACCATATTTCCTCTTCCCGATGCAATTTTGTTAGAGTAGCGATCAATAGGGAGCATGCCCAATGTCAGATGCAGTGCATAAATAAGGGATAAATTAGTTGGGAGTGAGACAACAAAGCCACTGAATTATTGACAGGACGCCGTTTAGATGTCTGTTTATAACATTATTGAGACACATGTAGACACGGACCCAGAGCAGTCGTCTGAGGAGCCATGTTTTCTCAGACTTCATCTGCACCCCGATATCTGATCGTCTGTGAGACAAACTTGGATAATAAATTTGATGGACAGCGTCCCTAGAAAGAGCAGGAGGAGTCAGCAGGGCGCTCCAACAATCAGAGCAACAAATTCCTGTCTATGTCTGCGTCGACATTTTCCTCATTTATGGGTTTCTTGGTGCCTTGGACTTGACAGAAGCTTTCTGTCTCCATTTTTATTTCTTAATTTATAATAGTAATCTCAGTTTTTATATTTTACAGTTTTCACCAATCAATTTTTTTCTGCTGCTCACTTGATCCAAATTTCTGTTTTAATGCAAGAGATGACATTAAGTGAAGCTGAGGAGGGTTGATGTTACTGTTTGGAGGTTTGATATGATGAAGGTATTGTAAGAGTTATGTCTATCAATTCACCTCATCACTCACTTGTTTTTTCTTTTATTACACGTTTATATTGAGAAGATGTGAACTGAAACATAAAGACCAGGTACATGCAAACAAATATTTGGTTGTATGTGTCTGCTCTCTTTATAAAACAGCGATAGGAGTGTGGTAATTAGGGCTGGACCATTATGGAAAAAATAATAATCACAATTATTTTGATACTGAAATCACGATTAATGTACAGGATTGTTCATTGATTTAAAAAAAATTGTATTGAACCACCAAAACTCTGTAAAATGATAATATATGAAAATAATAATAGCAATAAAAAAAATTTATACCAAGTCTATATGCATTCCTCTTACATACATGTGACATTAATCATTTTGATTCGATTTCTGTGTTTTTATGATTGTTCAAAGACAATATTGTAATCACGATTAAAATTTGATTAATTGTCCAGCCCTAGTGGTAATGTTCTTTCATCTTATTTCTGTCATAGTGACAGTGAAAAGGCTATTAACCTGCCACATGTAACAGAAACTATAGCAAACATGCTAATGGATGAGAGTCCGACTGTAGCTGGAGCTCAGTATGTCAACAGAATCCTTATCATAAATACTGAAAATAGACCTGATCCTGACTCTATATTTTTGTGAATTAATGGTCTAAAATATTGAAGTGAGCAGTTTCTCGGCCTCTTTTACTGACTGTCATGTGAGCATCTGCCAAACCAACCAGAATGACCAAAACTTTACACAAAAATGATCAATAAATGTAATTTCCTGCTATATCAGCTGTGCCACTATGATATGATAATTAGATTAAATGATTAAATTGATCAGAGTCAGCCTGTCAAGGCATCAGATTCTCACTCTGTGATCACTGTCACTGGACTTTGAACCTCTTGTTGTCACATACTTGTAAAAAACAAACAACTTTTTGTTTAACCTATTTGTTTTTTCCAACTTAATTTCATTAATTTATTTGCTTTTATTGGCCCTTTTTAAATTTGTTAAATTAGATTGGTACATTTAAAAAAATTCTAAATCAAGTCTGAAGGAGTTTCATCATACATATGTTTTGCTTATTTTTTTATAAAGCTAATTAAAGAGTTTATTTTGTCATAGCTTTTGTGCTTGTGCTACCTTTTTTTTTCTTTGGTTATTGCTTTTTTGTCCAAATAAAATAGCTTTTGTTAATTGTAAATGTTATCCTCAAAATGTACTGTTCTTCTAATTATGTTAACTATGAGGTTCAGTCAGGTCATATAATGGGGGAGTAGTTGCCCAGTGGTTTAAAATGGTTAATTTTGTTCTGAAGGACCAAGTTCAGGTCCCCGATCTGACAACAAAGATAAATTACTTTGTAATAAAGTTATTAAAGATAATTATCAGCTCTTATCATCATGTGGTGGATTGTAGCTTCCACCACACACATTCAGACACACACACACACCAAATAAATTGAATAATTTCCAGCTGGCCACAACCACAATGAAGGACTCCCTCCTTCTCCTCTTCATCATGCGTCTCCCTTCTTCATTTGAAACCTTCCGGCTTTTCATGTACTCTCATAAAGTGGAAGTGGATGAGCCCACTTCTGTTTCCCCAGAGCTCAGCTTGTTTACCTCGTCTCAGCCCGGCACTGGCTGCTCGAGCCGTCACATAAAACACACAATTTATATTCAGAGCAGCTTCATAAAGATGGCAAACGGCAGCTCAGGTGTCAAGTGGCTGCAGCAGTTTCCTCCTGGGAAGAGCAGCAGCACATGAGTGTGGCTGGGGTTGTGCAAAGGTCAAGCAGGTTGTTTATGATGACTAAATCAGTGCTCTTAACTCTTTTTTTCGTTTCTGATAGTTTAATACTCTATTCTTATATTTCGCTTTTTAAACTGGAGGAACACACTAATCGGCACATTTTTCCACAAGTAAACTCACAACTTTGGAGATTTAACTAGTTTTAAAGAATTCAGGAGTGTTTTTGTGTTTCAGGAGCATGTGGAGCCTCCCGCAGGGCAGTTCTCTGCAGGAAACACCCTCGGGGTGGAGGTGTGCAAAGTCCACCGGCGCTTTTCTGGCAACCTGCAGCTGCCTCCGTTGTCATGGCGACAGGCAGAGAAGGAGAGGGACAGAGGCAGGCCGCTGACTCCAGAGGAGGATCCCGTGACGCGGACCAGACCCACGAGCCTCCCCATCGCCTCGCTGCCTCGCATCGACATCACGCAGGCCGACCCCGACAGGTGAGGCTCGGGAAAGAAAACCCACGTTTCCTTTTTCCCCCTTTATTTCTATGGGCTTTCTCTGAAGCTTCCACTTTGTCCTTTCGTGTTTAGTGTTTGTTAAACTTTTTAATAAAGCAGAGCAGCTTTCCAATCAGTCGCAGTTGTTCTCCCCTCTGGCTCTGACATTAGACTTGTAAATTAGCTGCAATGTTGTAAATAGTATTTTTGTTTTAGCTCACTGCAGCTTTCTGTTGTTTACCTTCGTCTTTTTGAACAACCTTGTGCCCAGGCAGGAGATCAGAGTTTGCTCTTTTCTATAGCATCTGGTGGTAAACACTGATTGAAGTGGCGGCCTCTGATCCTCAGCACTGAAGACTGTTGTTCTTTGCGTATGAGGACATTTTTATGATCGCTTCCACTTTGTTGAACTAGATGTATTCCTCTTTCTTTTGAAGCACAATGACTCTCCCCTGCAGACTCCAGATGCTGATAGCTTCAAATTGCCCTGTGACTCGTATCTGTTGCTTTTATCTCTATTCCCCAAACATCAACTTGGTTATTGAGAGTAACAGAGATCAGGAGCTGCAGAACTTTTGCTTTACTGCACCACATTGGATTCTCCACTTCTTGATTAACAAGATGTTGTTGCTCATGACCAGTTTTGATAGCTTAAGATGGTATTATTCAGTCAGATTAAAGAGGTAGTCCACCTTAAAATGTGTGTTTTGCGCTGTAAACAATTACTCACTTGTAAAGAAAACCACCAATACTTTATTATCTTTTAAAAAACAAGCTTTTATGGTCAAACGGGACTCAACACGTAAAACCAGGTTATGGTTTTCATGATTTAAGCATGTACTCAGTGCACCTCTAAGTCACCAGAAAATAAAGACAAAACTCACATCCCCTCCCTCCAGAAGTAAAAAAAAAATTGGTGGTTGCTGTTGTTTGGTGTCAGGTAGTGGAATGTCCCACTGGATAATCCCACGAGATTTGGACACAGACACCAAAACATAACAAAACCTGGCGATCGGCAGCTAATAAAGATACTTTCGTTTATTTGTCCTCTCTAGTACGTTGTCGGACACTCGTTGAGACAATCAGAGCACTTCAGTGTGGGAAAAAAACAACACGTTTTTAGGGCGAACTTACACGGGAGCGGTTGCCCGATACTTATCATTAGCTGTGGTGCTAGCTGCCTGCCCGGCGAAATACTGGAGCGATCTGGAACGTTCCTTTCTCCATCACTCACATGTATGAAAGGAAAGATGAAAAAAGACCCCAGGTTCAAAAAAAGCAAAATTTTGCTTTAAATTGTAACATACTTAATGCTCGGTATACATTCATACTCCCAATAGGTTCAGTGGACTCTTCGACATGTGGTCATGGGAATCTAACCGCCGACCTTCTGGTTTGTAGGCGCCTGCTCTTCCACCGGAGCTACAGTCGCAGCAAAATCACACTGATTCATGCTGACAAACAAGATTATCAAATGAATGACTGCTATCATCATTATTAAAGATTTCGCATTTCTTTGTGGTTTAAATTTTATATGAACTTGCTCCAAACTACTTCCTGGTGTCGTGCTGTCAGTCCTTAAGACATTTTGAACTCTGCCTTGAGCTAACACCAAGAGTGGTTTCACCAGAATGAGTGACAGCGGGAACAGCTCTGCACCGCCCTCTGGTGGATGTGTGAACCATGGAGACGTCAATAATGAATGGAAGTATTCAGGCAGAGATGTTTGAAATGGACTGTTGGATGTTTGACCATATTCATACATAAAGGGAGCATAAATGGGCTTTAATATGCTCACATAAAGAAGAAAACCAGTTTATAAACATGCTGCTCTCATTACACGCAGTCACCATGGGAAGTGGAATGGGCATGAATTTTCTACTTACAGCTTTTCTTTTCATTTCCAGGTTTTCTAAAGTAATTGAATATACTTTCCCACACAATGTAGAAGAAGTGAGATACTTACTTTTTCACTGATTTTGTGTGTTCCAGCAGCTGATGGCAGAACTTCACAATCAGATATCGTTCCCTCTGTGTTTACGTGAAAGGCAGCTTCACGCAGCTTTGAAATCCATGCTGCCCCCAAACAAACAGATCATTAAATTTCCATCCTTATTTGTCATATACTTGCAGAGCACTTTAAAGGGACACAGAGGGAAATTAAAATCTATCTTGATTACTCGTGCACACGAGAAAATTGTAGTTGAAAAGTACTTGAGCTTTATTTTAACATTGGACTTGCATACAAAGACATTACAGCTTTGCTTGCCCAGCGTCACACTGTTATATTATCTCTGAAAGACACTTAAAATGAGTTTTGAAGTCTTGTGGTCTGTTTCTGAGCAGGAATACACAACAATAGATCACGTTACTGCTTTCATTCAGGAAAACCCACAAACATATCCTCTAAATAACTGCACTTCATTCATGCAGAGAATTATTCCCATTAGATTCCCACCAGATACGAGTAATCAATCAATATAGATTTATGTTTTTTCCCTTTGTGTCCCTCTCCTGACTCAGTAGACATTGGATTATAGCATACATTTTTTAATTGAGATTTCCAAGAATTGCTGATATACAGTATGAATGGAATACTGTTGTTTAAAAGCAGCTTATTTTCTTGTTACTGAAGTTTTTTTTATGAAGCAGCACTTTTAATAGTATTTTCTAGACTATTTCTGATTCTTTATTGTATTTTGTACATAACAGTGTCACAGAGAATCATGTTTGATCACAATTATTAAAGATTTAAGTCCTTACAAAGCACTATTTTAAATTTTGATCACACTTAGCTAATGGTCTGTGTGCCAGACAAACACATAAAGCAGACTCTGTCATAGAAGCTTGTGTAGATGTTTAACATACTTGTTCTTGAGAGAGAATACACCGTTGGACTGTTCCAGGTGAGAAAGCTCACAGCTCACCTACAGTAGAGTCTACATCAGGCAGGTGGTGAACAAACCTTTTTTGATGTTTGTTTCAAAGCTGATCCCTGAAGACAAAACATGGTTTGGATTTGTTTTGGTGTTTTTCTCAGAGAGCTGAAAGGATATCCATACAGGGAAACACTCGTGTGCAGGTATATCTGCACATAGTTTGTTTTGTTTTTCCGCTGTAGTTGTGTGTTGTGTTCACTGACCCACAGCCGGCGTGTTGGGATTCAAACAGAACTTTATATCACTGAAGTTTATTTTAGGTTGTTAGACATGTTCCTGCTCACGGCTGACTTAGAGCCCAGAGTAGTAATACATCAAAGTGATTCAGTGGAGTAGAAAACACAGTAAATAAACACCTGAATTTCATTATTTATGCAGGTCAAATTTATTTCTGTACCCAAAATAGCAGATTTGCTGCTGGTGGGAGCTTAGTCAGAAAACAGGTCTAGTCTGAGTAGACCAGAAATAATGTTTGTGGATGAAATCCTCAGTCACAGCCTGCACATATTAAATATTTAAGTCACCTTCCAGCTGGAGACTCAGTCAGGCTGTCACAGATCTCTGATGGGAGATTGTAAAAGAAGCAGGTGATAAATACGGTGGTCCTGAATTCTCCATCAATGCTCCATCCAGCACAAGTTCGCTGAAAAAACGGCTTTGCGTTGACAGCGTTGACAGATAAAGCATGATAAAAAGTTTTTTTGCAGAAACGATTCCTAAGAAGCCACCATGGACAAACAAGGAAATTTCACAACAGGATCAGAAAAATTAATTGTTCAGAAAATATACTACACGTGACATATTAAACATTTTATTCAATGTTCTTGCTCCACATGGTGAAATTTAACTGAAAAAAATGTATATAAATATCTAGAAATATCAATAGATGGAAGGATTTTTTAGATCTTTTTTATGTTCAGGGAATGTAAAATGCAGCATAAGCTGCTGCAAAATGTTTACGTTTTTCTGTGACGTTTCTGTACATGTGCGAGACCGAAACAACTTTATTGTATTGAGGTCTCAAAATAAATTTTGAACTAAATAATTAGACTAAAATAGAATTTTGATAGGATTTTCCTGAAATACACTCAATTCTTGTTTTAACATTTTTCCCTCTTACATTATTTGACAACCATTTTACTTTTTACAAGATGTTCATCAACTTTTCCGTTCTCTGTTTTAGAGGGATAATTTAATTTTGTGCACGTATATCCCTGTTCTTCGCTGACAAGAGGGGCATCAATGATGACCATCTGCTTCAAAGTTGGATGTTTTTTCTGTGTTCAGAGATGATATTCTGCATATATTGGTTGGAACCAGGGCTTATTCAATGTCCTGTTCCCCTCCATCATTTCCAACCATTCTACCCTTTCACCTCTGACCCCTGACATCAATGAGACATTGTGGCCCAAACAACTGCTGCTTACTGGATATTTTCTCTTCTTCAGACCATTTTCTGGAAACGCTCAAGATGGTTGTGTGTGAAAAGCCAAGAAAATACTCAGACCAACAGCCATTATACTATCAGTCCCTTTTATCTCCTTTCTTCCTCATGCTGATGCTCAGATTGAACATCATCAAGTCATCTTCACTGTGTCTACATGACTAGATTGGCTGATTAGATATTTGTTTTAAACATCTGAACATGTTTACCTAATAAAGTGGCCTTTGTGTGTAAAGTTTATGTTTTGAAAGGTTGGCTTTTCTCTCTTACTGTTTCCAGTAAGATGATAAAAAGTCTCTGGCTTCCCTCAGTCTTAGAAATGCCTCCCAGGCTAACTGGCTTTCAGGCTGTTTGGAGTCTTTTCATCAACATTTACAGTCTTCTGTCAGAAACAGCGTGGATAACGTTTTGGGTTCAGGATGATATTCTGTTAATGGCTCTTTACGTCATCTAAACTTGCTCTCATTAATCCTGGTTTCTTTCCTGTAACCAGCTCATCACTAATTTGTAGTTTGGTCCAAAGGAGAGGTCAAACTCATCTTTCTGTCTTTAAATGTTATTTTAATTGTAAATAGTGGTAAACAAATCTTGTTGGATCTTTGTAAAGCACATGAATTATCTGAAGAGACATGCGTGTGAATTATGTGGTGTATGTTGTTTTAAGGAGATGTGATGTGACCCGGCAGCAGCTGGCAAAAGCAAAGAGGCTCCATGTTCTCTGCAAACGCTTCTTTTTTTAATCCAAAGATCCCTGCCCATTGTAAACTACACAAATGCCAATCTCTGCATCTACAAATATATGAAAATCTGCATTTTCCAATCTAATTGTCTGCCTTGGTTTCTCTGTAAAGCCCCTCTGTGTTTATAGGACATCATAGGTGGCTGAGGGAAGGGCGGGTGGGATGAACGCACAGATTAATCTGGAGAGTTTTAATGTAGTGGGAGAAAGCGCAGGCGCTCAGATAAACGGAGCGACTCCCAGCGTCCCAGCCCAGATCTGCTTGTTGGCTTCTGCCAAGTCGACGTTGTTCCAGTATGCTGCCTCTTGCATGACAGAGAGGAGTGTGAGCAGCCTCAGTCTTAATTTGTTGCTTGGTGAGGACAAAAGACGTGGAAGGGAGAAAATGTTTCGGAGGTCCCCCAGGTTCAGAGCGGGGCATTTTGACTTCAGTGAGGAAGTGGTCAGCAGAGTCCACCTCAGAGCTCCCAGGTGACTTTTAAACTGCCTTTTGTTCCTGTTTTTTTTTTTCTTTTAAAAAAAACGGCTTCATTTGTCAGTGACATAATAATTTAACCTTAATTTGGGATTTCCAGAACTTGTGTGAACGTTTCATTGCTTTCCTGCCTGTATCAGATTAAGAGATTAGATTTTTAAGAGTAAAGTATGTTGTTAATGTTGTGGAAAGCAGGGATTTGGATGACGCAAACCACGACACAGACGTGGCCCACCAGCCTGAACGTTTGTCACTCGATTTAAAAAACATTCACATTAATCTGAGCCTCTCTGGCAGAGGTGTGGGGCTGTCTCGGTGGGACGTGCACAGATAATCCTGCATGCAGCAGTGGGGTAAAAACTGGTGTTTGCTTCTGCTCATGCTGTTGGCTTACGTTTGTTTTGGTTTTTTTATTTAATGGTTTGTTGTGCAGGTTGATCCTCCCTTGCTCACCTTTTGAACTCCTGCCTATTTGACCTCCAAATTTCGTAACACAAAAGCTTTTCTGCTCCATGGGGGTAAATGGGATATCTGTTTAGGCTGTCCAGCAGATGATCTATGTGTAAGATATTTTCTTCTTTTTCCCGTTATGACTCCATCTTCTTTATTTTTCATGTTTTATGATGGTGAAAGCTCACAAGCAAGCGTTGGATACTTCTGCAGGACACAGATTCTGCAGTTTCTTCTTTTTGAAATGAGCTCATCCTTAAATTAAATCTGTCATAAGACAAAAAAAAGATTATCAGTCATAAGAGATCAGATTTAGTTGATGTATAGCAGTCAAGTAATGGGCAGGGAAATACTCACCGCTCTGTAAACTGATTTCATGCTGAGAATTACGATGTACGAGAATTATTATTGATGTTTTTTCTGTAATAAACTACCAGATGTGCAGTTTGATGCCTGGCGGCGAGGCACATTTATTTAATAAGCATGATATCTGTGTTGTTGTGCATCCGTGGCCTCATCATTGTAGGGATTATACGGTCATCTCTTTGCTGAACAGGATTTGTGAACATATTGCACAATCTGTAGCAGCTTATATATATACAGTGGTGTGAGAATAAATTTTTAGATAAAGAGCAGCTTCGTCTCTGTCTTCTTTCAGCTTCGAGGTGGAGAATGGGCCGTCACTTTGCTGCAGCCCATCAGACCCACAGGTGTCCCCGGGCTCAGGTCTGGTCCTACACCCCAACCTGATGGGCCACGGCCAGCGCAGAGAGTCCTTCCTCTACCGCTCTGACAGCGACTATGAGCTGTCACCAAAGTCCTTGTCCCGAAATTCCTCCATCGTAGGAGAGTTGTGAGTCAGCAGTTAAATCGCAGCACATTCACCCATCAGATTGTTGTTTGTGTGCAACTGACAGCTGTTTTCATTTTGTCTCAGGCACGGAGAAGATTTGATTGTGACGCCTTTTGCCCAGGTGAGAGCTGATCACATAAAACACATTTGCTTCAGATTTTAAATGGTAAAGCCCCCGATGGATGCAGACAGTACTTTTTTCTGCCCCCTGCTGGCCATAAGGCTACATTACATGTTGTATCAGACATCAGTTACTGTATATCCACCCAGATGAGTCAGAAAAATATCTAAGTTCGTGTACATTTAGAGCTCACATATCCTGCTGTCTACCACAGCAAAAAAATTTTAAGTAAATTTTTTAAATCCCCACTTATTTGGAGAAGAGCAAAAACATGTAACAAAGAATTTTGATATATTTTAAAGATATCACTGTATTTGTTCACTACAGTGGACATGGGAACTTCATTCATGTGAAACACTAATGTGTAGTCATCTTTTTTTACTTGACGACAAATCAACTCTGATCAAGGAGCAACTTTAATTTAAGGAAATTTTGTGTTTTTTTTCCCCAAAAAAGGTTAAAGCACCTACTTCCCTCTTCCCATAAAAAGTTCTTGTGGTAATGCACACCATTTTCCTTGACAAGAAAGCAGACATCCCCAAAACTCAACCCTTATGTCTGTGGTTTCCTTAAAAGCCTTGAATGTCCTCTTTAGAGGGGGACAGAAATATTCAGGTTTAAAAATGTCCCACACAGAGGACAAATCTGAACTACTGGTAATCAGGAGGATATGAGGTCAACTGTCTGAATAAACCTCCTGGACCTTCTCTAACATCTTTGCCCTGGTTTTCTGACTAGGAGTGTCATGATATCCACATCTCACAGTATGATATATCACAATACTATACTTATTGCGATATTATGGAAAGGGTCACAATATGGATAGGGATGGCTCCAGAGGAAAGATACGAGTAAACCTCGGCTAAGAATTTGCTTGTTGGAGTGTGAAGAAGAGCAGTGTGGATGCAAAGCCCACTCTGTTTGCCTCAGTATTATTAGACTTGTAAGTTAGCTTGTTACCTCGCTATCAGCAGGTCAAGTGGTCAGCAAAAACGATTTCAAAACACAAATGCAGACTGTTTTTGCATCTAATTTTGTTAAATGTTTGTGTGGGCTGTGGTAAATTACAAGTTTAGTGCCCCTAGTGGCCAAAAGTAACACAGTGTCCCTTTAAATACATCTACACATCTGTTTTTTGAGCCACTAGGGAAGGAAAACCCGTAACTTCCCGCAGTCCACACAAAAATGTTGTGTGGCAATCTTTTAAGCAATTTTTTTCTTTCTGGCCTCAGCAGATATGTTTTCACTTTCTATTTTATTCAGCCATGACAAACTTTGCATTGAAGAGGAGGAAAATGCAGCAGTTTAGACCAGAGGCACAATTTGAAGTGATTTGGGCTGTTTATACTGAGAAGAAAGGGTTAGGCCCTACTGATCTAATGTGAATGGAAATTCCCTCCATCACCTGCACGTCTCATTCAGACCTGACACAACCAGAGACCGTTCATGGAAAAGTGTGTGAATGATTGAATCTAACTTCTTTAGCAAACTGAGGAAGCCATCAGTGTTGCATCCTGCATGACTGAAAATTAGCTGTTATATTGTGAATAAAAATGAATCAAAATGTTTTTACTTTCATTTTGTCATTCTATATACTGTCTGTATATACTTCCTGACCCCGCTGTATGTATTTTAGGTTTTGGCGAGCCTCCGGACTGTTAGGAACAATTTCACCACCTTGACAAATGTACAGTGTTCTTCTAATAAGTAAGTCAGATCATAATAATAATTTAACTTATTTATGTATTTAGTTGTTTTTATTTTATTTTATGTATTTAGTTTTATATAACTTAGTTTGATTTTCTTTTTATTTCACTCTATTTATTTTTTTCTACTTTATATGACTTTATTTGGTTTTGTTTACTTCTTTGAACTAATTCGGTTTTATTTATTTTATCCAATTTAATTTTTTTTATTTTTTTGTTTCTTATTATTTTATTGTATTATTGTATTATTATTATTGTATTGTACTATTTAATTTTCATTGTAAAAACTGGTTTAAAGTCATCAAGATGCCAACTTGTCTCACTAGGGGGCGCAATTTCCTCAAAAATGTTTTAGACTCTATGACCTCATGAAGATGAAAACAGGAGTAACTCCAGAGCTGGGTGGCTGCTGTCCTGCAGGTTTTAGACACTGCAGCACACCTGATTGGAATGACCTGCTCATTAAGAGGCTGGAGCAGAATAAGCTGTTTCCATCTCCCTGTAGTCTGACACAGTCTGCACAGGAAACACAGGCCAAATCTTCAACATCCAAGCTGTTGGAGAACCGTTTCATTTGATTCTGCTGTTGCAGCGTCTGAAACCTGCAGGGCACCAGGTCTGATGTACAGAGTTAACTATCCAAAGTGTTTTTTTGCCACCAAGCAGCATCAAAATCGGTGAACACGTGGTTTTTGATGGAGGCTTCCTCTGATCCCATTTTTCCGGTCAGTGGGTGCAGCATTGGGCCGGACACAGTTGGACTCAGAGTCAGTCCGACGTCAGAGAGCAGGATCAGTGAAAGCAAGCGACCAGCCTGCAGAACTGAGAGCATCTGTTTGTTTGCAGGAAGCAAATCAGTCTGAAAAAGAAATAATGCAGCCGTCTGTTTCACGTCGGGTTTTTTCTCTCTTAAAATTTGTTTATTGAGGTTTCACAGAGAAGGCGAGTTATATGCTGATGCACTCACTGAGTCATGGATAAAACACACAACTTCTCACACATACAAACATCTTCTATTCGTCTAAAAGGATTCATTTTCTCTATTAAATTGATCTTGCATCAATAATGAATTTCCAGCTTTCGTTTTGCTATATATCTAATTTATACAAAAAGGAATGATATGAACTCATTTATGAAGCACTTAGTGAAATGAAAATGCAAAATAGAAACTGTAAGACATATAAAAAGGAAAAGGTTAGCAGGTCCCATGAAGCTGCTAGCTGGAAGTTTAACTGCTGTTTTGCTAATGGAGTAGAAACTGGTTGGGAATCATCTTTCAGACAGATCTCAGTTCTCCGTTGGTTTAATCTACGTCCAATTTATTTCTCTCTTGCAGAAGGTCTCCTGCTGCCAATCAACCATGTGTCACTAAAGTTTGCCTTTCTGGTGAGTACGCATGTGATCGATTAAGTTGCAATAACAGGGTGTCCGCGGAGTCTTAAAAAGTATTAAAAGTTGATAAATTGATTGTGGGAAAATTAAGGCCCTTAAAAAGTATTAAAAAGTCTTCATTGTGATATCATGAGGTATTAAAT
>JAVQJG010014569.1:0-12405 GCA_036024015.1 Craterocephalus amniculus
ATATATATATATATATATATATTAGAAATATGACTTTTTTTTTTTCTTCACAAAAATTGGTTATATCAAACAATCCCAAATTTAAATCGAATTTGCACCCAAAAATCATAAAAGAATAGAATTGGGAGGAGGACGTATTGTCCCAGTCCTACTGGTTAGATCTGTGTTAACAGAAGTTCAAGAGATACAGCGGATGGTTGATGTATTGCTGCTGTACAACATAAAGATTACAGATTTTGGAGACAAGAAGGCAAAAATCCAACTTGACCAATCCCCACCCTGAAAACAGCACTTCCACAAGGATAAAAATACTTCCTCACTACTTTTACTTCTTTTTTCCTTCTGCTGAAACTCAGCCAAAGTGATGGCACACCGTTTAATCTTTAATAAAATAATTTTTCTTGCTCATTTAAAACTTATTTTTGTTGTTGCACTTTCATTCAATTAAACGTTGGTTTGCTTCTTCTTCAGGATGACATAGTGAATGAAGTGACAGCAGAACATCTCTCCATCTGGCCCCCCTCTCTTCCTAAGTAAGAACATTTCCCGCTATGTCCCGCTTCCTCTCATAAACTTTAGTGTGTTCATCTTTTTCTGTCCGTCAGCATCCAGGCGGTGGACGTGGAGGCGGTTGCCGTGACGGTCAAAGAGCTGGTATCCTACGCGCTCACGTTAAACCCCAACAACCAGTCGTGGCTCATCACACAGGCCGACATCTACTTTGGTGAGACGGCTCTCAAATGCAGGAGGAAGGTTTAAATGTAAGCAACTTTACAGGTTTAAAGTATTAAATGTTTTCTCTGTTCGTAGTGACCAATCAGTATTCGGCTGCGCTGAACTTCTACCTCCAGGCCGGAGCTGTCTGCTCAGACTTCTTCACTAAAGCAGTTCCTCCCGACGTTTACACAGACCAGGTAAAACGGGAGAATCTGGTTTAAGGGCTGCTTTAGATGAGCTATCATACACTTCCTGTCCAATAAAAAGGTTATACTCCAGCAACCTGAAGCTTTTTCTCCATCAGCTTCACTGATTGGTGGATTCCTTCTGGCTCCAGCTGCTGGAGTTCAAATTGTTCGTTACTTTCACTATGAAACAGCCCTGAGCTCTACTGTTGTTTTCCTTCCATCACCATCATTCAGGATGTTTTTCTGTCTGGAAGACGATGGTTCCCCGCCATCCTTCCAGTTTATAATAATGTGTTGGACAGTAATGAAATCAGTTTTAGTTTCTGTATTTTCATCTTTTAAAAAAAAATTATACATTAAAAAATGAATAATTATTAAAAAAAAGAATACATAAAAGAAATAATAAAAAAAAAAGTTTCTGCAGAGGGACATGGTGCCTTTATCGTCCTCAAAAATTAACATTTATCATTTAAAAACGAGTATCTGAGCCTGCTAAGTGAATTAATCCCCCATAACTTGTGTTCTGTGCAGGTTCTGAAGAGGATGATCAAGTGTTGTTCCATGATGAACTGCCACACGCAGGTCAGAGGGTAATCTGCATGATCGCCACCTGCTGGCGGGGAGCTTCGCTGCTCACAGAATGTGTTTGTCTGGTTTTCCTCAGGTCGCCGTCTTGTGTCAGTTTCTCAGAGAAGTTGACTACATGACGGCGTTCAAAGCTCTCCAGGAGCAGAACAGGTACGAAACAGCACAGGGCATCGGGTCATGTGACCATCTGAGACGTTTCTAACACGATGCATTAACGCTTTCACAGCCACGACGCCATGGATTCCTTCTACGACTACATCTGGGACGTCACCATCCTGGAATACCTCACCCGTATCCTGTTACCGACCATTAGTCCTTATTTCTTTTAGCTTTTCTGCACTTCGTCTCTTTTTGGTTTTAATTATATCTCCAGTTGTTCCGCTTGACCTTCGCTCAGATATTCACCACAAACGGGGCGAGACCGAGAAGAGACAGATAGCGGTAAGTTTGTTAGCAGCCCAAACCAGCAACCTTCTCGCTGTGAGGCTGCGGTGCCAAAAAATCTTTTTGATCATTTTTTCCCCCTTTAGTTCAATGAGTAAAAAGCAACACAGTAGCCAGATCAACATTCTACTGCTTTAATGCCTGACAAGAAGAGTAACAACAAAAAAATCGATTTTAAAATTGTGAAATAAAAAAATCCAGATATTCGATTCAATTTTCCTACCCCTAACGCCCAATTCTAGTTTTTTGCAACCCTGTTATTGAGCCACTCATGGCAACCCGGGGGGTTAAAGTCCAGTCCTCCATTACTATCATGCAGCTTCTAGATGCATCCATGGATTCTGCAGAGCTGAAGGACATGATGATGAAGGAATTGAGCCATTTGATTCGGGTGTTTTGGAGAAGGAAAGCATGTAAAAGTTGTGGGATAGCAGCTCTTGATGAAATCCGTTCACGCTGCAGAAATTACCTCGTTGTTTGAGCTGCAGGAGAGAAAAGGTTCAGCGACTGCTGCGTTTCTCCTCTCCAGATCAAAGCGATCGGCCAGACGGAGCTGAACACCAGTAACCCAGAGGAAGTCCTGCAGCTGGCTGCACAGAAGAGGAAGAAGAGATTCCTGCAGGCGATGGCCAAACTCTACTTCTAACAGATAAAAAGATGCTGCTGCTTCAGGAGGAGGAGGGTGTAAATTTTATTTTGTGGTAGAAAATAAACTTTAAATAAATACAGGTTATACATTTGATTTTTTTTTTAAAAACACCCTGAGTGGTAAACATTGGTAGAACCTGATAAATGCACATTATGTTCATTTCATCCTTAATGCTTCATTAAAGTTGAGCCTTAAAAACATCTGAGTACAAACATTTCGTATAAAAGGTGGCGATTGCACGAATCATTTCTTTGAAATGACAAACTTGAAGCTATAAAAAGTTTTAAATCTTAAAAGCTGTGGCTCAGATCTGAGTCTAAACGTGGATGATGCCTGAATTCAGACAACTGGACCATTTCCAGAATAAGTTCTGATTATACTGGTGTCAGCCTTCCTCCTGCAGGTCGCTGGGAGCCACCAGGATGTGACTACTTCCTGGATTTTGAGAAGCATCCTCCTGATGGGAAGAGAGACAGTTGGTGAATAATGACACATACGAGAACAAATTTCTAGTTTTATAGCAGTTTAGACAACATTTATCTCATTTTGGAAGAAGAATACTAATAATTGAATGAGTTAAGAGAAAAAAAACAGTTTAAATTTCCCAGTAGATAAACCATTAAATGTTTATTTTCTGAGTTTAACCCTTTGATGCACAGCATCCACTGTAGTGGACACCAATTCAGAGGCTACGTTCTACCTTTCTGGATGGGTGAGTAATACATGTGCATATTAGTCGCTTCATTAGTCATCAGTGAATCATCCAGTAAACCAACACTCTGTACAATTAAAAATATACTATAAAATCAGAAATATATCCAGATGTTGTGGTTACCAAGTTTGCCTCAGAGGAAAACATTTCTATAGGAAATTTATCATAAATATTACAACATATTCTATATTTTTTATAGAATAAATAGAAATGAACTCTAGTGAAAGTCAAATATTTTTAAAAAAATATTAGTTTTACTTTACATGTGTGAAGTAAAACATTGTATGTGGAAAAAATATGGTGCAGAAAAAGGAGAAAATGAGGCTTATGAATAAAATTTAAAAAAACATGTCAAGAATGTGTGAATTCCTCTGGTCCTCAATTGAAAAACAAATCTAACTGTTCAAAATAACAACTAAGATTTTCCTCTAAGGGATGCAGATGTTTGTGGAGAACTATTTTTAGGTTTGAGTTTTCAAACTAATGACAAGAAAAATGGATCTAAAAGAATATTACTGTTTTTTTTTATTTACTGAAAATTCAATGTGATTATTTAATGAAAAAAACCCAAAAAAAAACAAAAACCTGCATTTGTGACCATGTCTATATTTAAGAACATTAATTGGTTCTTTATCGGTTTTTTCCTAAATTATTAAGATTCATTGTCCAAAGAGCCACTTGTGCTTCTACACCCCTGATCTGTCATGCCCGTGTTTACACGACATCAATATTTAAGTTAAAGGTCTATATTGCTTGAGTTTTGGTGTTATGGAAATAGGAAATGGAGCTGAAGTTGTGCCGCACTCATCCAGGCTTCCCGTTTCCACCAGAGACCCTCGGACACTTTGGATGAAGGTGGGAACGGGCTGGAATGGATGGGGAAATTTTCTTCCATGCCAGCAGTGGAAATGAGGCTTCAAAGAAAGTTTTATGGGGGGGGTGGCTCAAATATAGTAGTAGGGCTGGGCGATATGAACCAGTTTTCATATCGACAATTTTTTTCCTCAATCACGATTTACATCAACATACATTTGTTTGGTCAAGTTAACAAAGAGAATGTTCAAATTTACAGTCTTGAGTGCTAAATGCACTGTAATTTAGGATCAGAAGCACATGTGCATTAAAATATCTGACTGAAATTAAAGTAGATGTATATTAAAATAATAAAAACTACTTTTCAACGACCATAGCGAGGGTATAGTTGTGAAAAAATGCTTAAGAAGAGATATTTTTAACTCAAAACAAGCTTACTCGATATAAACGATATTACACATTCTAAATCTTGGATGACAAAAACTCGATATATCTGAAAATCTCACTATACTGCCCAGCTCTATATAGTAGTACGGATAAGCGGAAGAGGACGGTAGGAGTATTTTATTTTATAGTATTCAATTTTCATAGTATTGTTTCCTGAAATGCACCTCCCTACCAGGTTATTGCTCATATTCAGTATCACATACATTGACATTATATAGAATGAGTGGGTCTGAAACATTGAATTTTCTTTTCTGGTTTTTACGATATTTATATTATAATTTTTTTTCTAATATTACATTACATTACATTTTTATTTATTATATTATTTATTATATTTCGAGTTTGATATTTGCTGTCTCTGCAGCTGACAGAGATTTTTTAACTTTCTACGCTGTGTAAAGAAAGAAATAAGAAGCACTAACCAGCATGGTCATGTAGTCCGTGTGCGTCTGGATGTTGTGTCGGTCTTCTTTCTTTATCGCGTTAAATCCCCTCGGCGGGGCTCTGCCAGAGCGGCCGACTGACTCTACGAACGGCGCCATCCATGCGACACAAGGCTGGATGTCGTCTTCGGACAGGCCTGAAACCCAGAGGCACGACGGCTGAATGACACTGCTCCGCCTCAGCGCTGCTAAAAGGAAACCGACTCTCACCTGAAACCTTTTCCACTCGTTCCTGGTGTAGAAAATAACTCAGAACCGAAGCCGCCAACACTCGATACTGGAAGTCCAGCGAGTTTATGTGGAGAATGCACAGATCCAGCAGCTGAAAACAGAGTCACAGAGTCAAACGCAAATAAAAGCATCCATGAAATATAATGGGGTTTCGGTAAAAAAAACAAAAAACACGCACACGTGTCATTAGTAGGTATTCGTCTTCTGGAAACTGTGGTTCTAGCAGGTTGGAGCTGGAGCTCATAGACAGCATCTGAAAGTAGAGATTCAGCCAGGAGACGGAGGTTTCGGGGCAAAGGTTCCAGCGGAGTGCCTGGAATAAACAACAGAAAATGAGAAAACTCCAACACGGACATCGTAACTCAGCTCAGATGTCATCATGGTTACCTGTAAAATGATCAACTCCATCTTGAGAATCTCGTCTTCGTAGCAGGTCCCTGCCGTCACGTAGGCCATCTGCCAGAGCTTCGGAGGACAGGCTTCCTACGAAGATGGAAAATACAAACGTGAAATAATCTCTTTTTGTCCTGAACAACGGTGCCCCTGCAGAACACAGAGGGTCCCTCAGCACAACTCTGCAAAAATCGCTGATTTTTACTGTGCAGGCCTTTCTAAACGTTCTTTAGAAATAAAGTGTCAGAATAAGTTTGGATGAAAATGTTCCACATGCACACCCCTCTGTGATAAGGAGCGGTTATAAATGAGGGCCTTTCCCTCCTTACCTCCATCTTCGAGGCGATGAACAGGCAGGTGATCCCGACCAGCTGCAGCAGATCCTTCCCAATGTTGCTCTGCGTCAGCATGAACCGGTCAAAGTAGTCCTGCGCCAGGTAGAAGGTCTGCCGGTGGAGAGCGTAGGCTTCGCTCACCTGGAGAGATAATGCTGCAGAGGTGATGCCAGTTTGGAGTTTAGGAGCCACCATCATGGCTGCCTAGATCAGGGGTTCCCAAACTTTTGGAGCCGTGACCCCCCCAGAAACACATACGATTGTGTTCACGACCTCTACCCCTGCCATGACAATCATTAGTTCAAGATATCAGAAGGATGATCTTGCAGGATCATCTACAGGTACTAATGGGAAAATTATAATATGCTGGAAAAGTTGTTTTATTCAGGCAAGTCAGTATAAAAGGTGAAACCAACAACTTTAATGTACCAAGTACAGATGTAAGATTTTCCTATCAAAGGCCTGATAATTTTGTATTTAAAATCCATTTTTTATTTCTAGCAATATTCACATTTTCTGAGTTTTTTTTTAATTTGAGGTTTTCTAAAGCTGCAAATCTTAATCAGCAAAATGTTAACAAATAAAAGCTGAAATATGTTGATTTGCAGACTATTTGTCTACATGTGTCATTTCATCTTCAAAGATAAGTTACAGAAATACAGAACTTTTCAGGATATTCTCATTTTCCCAGTAGTACCTGTAGATATTAGGCTTTAAAACATTCAGATTCTCATTAAATAAGGATTAAAAAATTAGGCTAATTTTAGATTTTTCTCTGCATTCATGATTTAATTTTGACAGCCATGATATAAAAAAAATTGCTAGTTTAAGAACCACTGGTCTAGATCTTTCTATGCAGACCCTAGGGATGCAAATTATAAAGCAATTCATTGATCGATAGTTTTTTTATCTTATTGATCCATTAATTGATAAGTGGCAGTTTTTCTGAGAAGCTGAACTTCCCTCTGAATTATATGAAAATGCTAATTATATTCCTTAATAAAAGATTTATTCTTAACAGCAGGAACACATTTACACATGGAACAATGCAAACACAGATATTAATTAAATATAATAAATGAAATTATTATGTCAATGATCAGAGGACAGCTTCTCTTGTGTTCCTGCATGTTCATCAAGAACTTCTGGCATCAAGCGCCCTTATTGAACTAGGAGTGGTGAGGAATTACAGGCTCAAAACACGATTAATTGCATTTAATTTATTTTAATTTGTTACTTTCTTATCAACGATTATAGAACTGTTTGCATCCCTAGCAGACCCAGACCATCTCCAGCAGTCTCCGTTGCTTCCACAGTCACCTCCAGATGAATGATTACCTCCATCAGCCAGTCCAGGAGGACAGATCTCATTCGGGGTTGTATGCTGGGGTGTCTCTGCATGAAGCTGCTGCTGTGTCTGTAATTCAGCTCTTTACTGATCATCTTCATCCAAACGTCGTGAGAAGATCCCCACCTGTAACTCACAGAGAAATAAAACCGAGACAAAAAGCTAAAACTCAGAACATATAGATCAATGACGGCATGACCTGGCAGATCAATGCAACCGCCGTCTTCAGAGCACAGAGGTTCCTCACATATTTAAAGGGACACTGTGTAACTTTTGGCCACTAGGGGGAGCTGATTTCTGAAGAAGGGAGCCGCTTCGGAGCGCTAACACTCATCAAACACTGTTAATGACCCCAAAAATCATCAATCATTACTCACATTAGGCTGATGTTTGGGCCTGAAGTTACACAGTGTCCCTTTAAACTCTTTATTAATAAATGATTTCTTCCTGGAAACTGAAGCCAAACTTTCCTAATGATGCTGGAATGACTTGAAACTGGCCGATTCTCCTGCCGTGAAGTGACAGAAACTCACCCCAGATGAGGCAGAGGAGAAGGCCGAACCAAAGGATCTGTGGACCAAACCGCCACGTTACTGGGCCCGATGCTGCTGGTCTTGAGTCCTTTGTCAGGGCTCTCCATGAGGACATGTGGATACAGGACTCCTAGTTCCATCTGGTTGTGAAATGAAAATTAACATCCAGCTGGTTTTAACTTTTTTGTTGGTTTTTGTCACATTTTCTGATGCTCTGATTCCAGCTTCACCTTCTCGCACGTTAGGTTTGAAAGTGGGTGATACTTCCGTCTGCTGCTTTGCTGGAAGAAAATAAGCAAACAAGTTTTATTTTACAGTTTCTGCAAAACTCCACCAAACTTTAAGACAAAAATCTATTTTTCGTTTCTTACTTTTGTTGCTTTTCTTTTCTGTCCAGATGCATTTTCAAAGGTTTTCTGCGAACAGCCTCTGCAAAGACATCTCATTAAGTCAGTCTGGAGCTTTACATCCACAAATTTAAAACATCCATAGAACAATATGTCATAAGGAGACATTGTTACCTTCCTCTTGTCATGTTCGTGGCTGGTTTTATCTGTAAGGGAGGAAACATCCGAGTTAATTAACAACAAAAGAAGGAAGTCAGCCGTCAGATGGAAATAACCGACATTAGCCACCAGCTGCAGATGATAAACATATCAAGCATGGGTGGAAGTGTTATTATGCTTTTTATTAAGTTCCAACATTACATACAACTGGTTTATAAAATGTGTTAATAAAAAATTATGATGTAGGTCTTCAGGAAACTAAACCCAGTCCATCTGACTGGACTCAAGCCATGCTGAGGACGTTGCGCCCTCATCTACAGGTAGTACTCGGAAAATCAGAATATGCTGGAAAAGTTGTTTTATTCAGGTAATTCATCATAAAAGGTAAAACCAAAACATTTTATGTACTAAGTACAGATGAAAGGTTTTACTTTCAGAGGCCTGACATCTTTGTGTTTAAAATCCATTTTTTTATTGATTACAAGCAATATTCTAAATTACTAATTTAATTTGAGGTTTTCTAAAGCTGCAAATCCTGATCAGGAAAATCTAAAATTAAAGCTGAAATGCATAATATTTTTTATATATGTGTACATATAATCTTTAAAGTTACAGAAATGCAGCATTTTTCAGGATATTCTCATTTTCTGACTAATACCTGCAACTATCACCTGATTACTACGTAGTACCTGTTTGTTCAAGGCTTTAAAGTTCATGCTGCACACTATGCTGAGAAATACAAATGTGATGAGGAAGGGCAGACATTGAAAACGTCTGGATAACTACTACTCTAGAATGCAAAATGATTATTTGTAAAAGTCAAATACAGAACTTGAAAAGGCGAGTTTTTTGGGACCAAGATAAGGGAAAGGCAGTAAAAACTTTTAAGTATTTTAGTAATGCACGCACCATCGTGTTATTATCACCGCCACAAAGTTACTAGGATACGACTTTTAAAAAACTATTTCTTGTCTTTGCAGCTAAAAGTGACCCAGAACAACACAGAAATGTGAAAGAAGTGCTTTTTCTCCAGCAGCAACACTAAGACATCTAGCTATAAATGAGATATTTCTCAGCGTTCACTGCAGTGTAATGTTAGCTAATTTGATCTTTTATCTGATAAAAACTTTTCAGGAATGGCTTGAAAACTATCACTAAATCTAAAAGTTTCAATCGTTTACGCTCAAATCGTGTAAAACTGGCCCTTTTAGTCATTTATGTTCATTAAAACACTTCCCAGTGTCATCCAAACATAATATAAAAGGGTTAATGTTAGCTAAACACAACTACGAGTAACAATCTTAAAAAAACAAACACAAGAAAACAAAGTTAACTAACTTAATAAAAACAAACAAGCTGGTTTTTACAGTTTGAATCCCCAAAAACGAAAGACAAGTAGGGGTTTTAGACTTTAACACAAGATATAGCTTACCTTCTGGAAGGATCGGGGCCCAAAATATGATAAATATTCCTCTTCTTCCTCTTGATTGAGGTTGGCGCTCGCGCCAACAGACGTGCGCGTAGGACGCACTGCGCATGCATATTAATAAACGTTAAACCGCTTCAGAACAACTCGCAGTTTTAAGCAACTAGACGGACTCCGTTTATGTAAAGGAGGCGCGAGCAGCTTACTCAAAGTAAATCAGTTCTGATAAAACATTTTCTGTTTAGAGAAATTAATTGAGTGTTTAAAACTTTTCCTTTCCCTTTGACCTTACCGGTCTACGTGCAACGGGCGGGGCTAGATATTACGACAACCAATAGGAGAAGGCGTTGAGTTGAGCGCGTGCAGCAGCTGCAGGATGTAAACAGAATGTTTTTTTCTTGGTTTTGAAGAAACTTTATCGACCTTATGCGTCTGTAGCCCTTTTTCCGGGTAAATTAATCCCAGCATCCCTGAAATTTAAGACATCTTAAATGCATTTATTTTTATCGTCTGTGTTTAAAAAAGAAAAAAGACTAGAAAAGTGTGAAAACCGTTCAGTAATTGATAAAAACGACTTGGGTTCTGATTAGGTTCAGGTAAGAATGGTCTGTCTGTAATTAGGATCCATGTTTATCGCTTATAAGACATGAAACACGTTTGGTTGTTTGACTTTTGGATGACAGTATAAAGAGAGCTGTTATTTATTAGTATTTTTATTAGTACTTTTTCATGTTTGTGCTATTTTTCACCTAGGTTAATACAATCTATTTGTGTATGATTGTATGTCCAAAGACGGAGAGATGATAAAGAGGAAGGAGAGAACGCAAGGTGAAGGGGAAGAGGAAACGGGTAAGAACTGTGGCAAACAAAACAGCAGCAAACATCCATTCACAATGTAATTTAACATGAACGTCATGGAAATGATGTTGTCCAAGATGCACACTTACACTTCACTCATATAAGTGGGCCTAATTCTGACAGGGCATCTTCATTACAATTTTCTAATTAAAAGATTTAATGTTTTCTTAATTCCTCATTACAAGTAAGAGAAAGTCTGTTTGGTTCACACATAGGGGGCTGCTTTAGTCCAGAAACATACTGTTTATTTTTATGTTGAGGAGCTGCTGTATCAGAATGAGTTGGCTTCCCTCAGAAATTACGGTAATGACGTGTTTCGTTTAGGATTCCAGTCCATTATATTTTTCTGAACTCAGTAAAACGAGTGCCAGCCGGTTTCCAATTATACAGCAAAATTATTATTATTATTATTATGCAATAGGCTAAAAATAAATAAATAAATAAATAGATAAATAAATAAATAAAGAATTAAAAAAAATAAAACCGTTCCCTGTTGCCAGGGAAAAACATCTTGCCAGCAGAGGGCGCTCGGACACCAGAAATCATTAGTCAACATGGCCAGATAAGGTGATCTTCAGTTTCTACATGTAAACTTTCATAAACTCCAAATTTATGAATGGAAATATTCAAACAAGCTTTACTGGTTTCCAGCAAGCCCTACTGGTCTTTTTCTTAGTGGGCTTTCATGTGCTTTATCATTTAACCTGCAAACTGATGCCCGGTGAGTCTGAGATGGAGCTACGGAGGTGTCCCAGTTTCTGTGACCTGCAGCTGAACTGTATTATATACTGTAATATATTACTGGGAATGTTTATCCCATGCACACATGCTCAGAGAATAGATCTCAAGAAAACCTCAAAGCTGGAGAACTACAAGAAGAGAAGTGAAATATGAAGTAAAGGAAGCTTAAGATTTTTGCACAGTCCTAAACATAAAATACATTATAATGCATTATGACGGCATTTATAATGCATTTATAATGCATCATAAATACAATTATAAACAAAAATAATGTTTTATGATGCACTATAGCAACAGTTATTAACAATATTCTGCAACTTATAATTAATTATAATGGCTCATGCTATGGATGCTCTTGAGTATTTATAGTGACTAGTTATATGGCTGCTCTTAAATACCCATCAACACATATTATGGTGTATGAGGGCACTCATAGTGCATAATAATGCACTCTTCAGAGCATCCATAAGATGAGTCATTATATTAATTAAAAGTTTGTTTATAATTGTATTTATAAGGGGAATAAAAGGGCATTATAAATGCCGTCATAATGCATTATAATATGGGCTTCTAATAAAGTGTTACCAAATACATTTAAAAAAAAATAAAATAAGTGAGGTTTTAAAGAAAATGTTTAAAACCAAGCAAAAAAAATTTGTACAACCGAGACTGATTGCAAGCATTGGAGGGTGTGATGATGCTTTAGACTGATAACCTGCTGAATGGCAAATAAAAATGAGAATGAGTGTGTGTGTCAAAGTGTGTGTTGGGTTATGGAGGGAGACGATGTGTCAGGAAAGATTTTAAAAAATGCCCAAAAGAATCATAATTACTTTCAAATTTAGTCCTCAGCTAAAGATCCAGTCGAATTAACGACCAGATCTGCTTATGAAACGCAAGCTCTTTCACATGCCATAGAATTCAGCACACACACACACACACACACACACACACACACACACACACACACACACACACACATTCCGGTTTAGGCATCAGAGTGAGGACCGGGTAAAGTAACCTCAAAAGTGAC